>JAPYYR010001079.1:0-18340 GCA_030523065.1 Aphidius colemani | reverse complement strand
ATAGAAATCGAAAAATTTTTGAAAAAAAAAATTAGAAAATTGGGAAATTATAAAATCGAAGAAGTAAATTTTGAATGAGCGAATACCTCCTCGGTCATTTTATGTTCCTAATAGAAATCGAAAAATTTTTGAAAAAAAAAAATTAGAAAATTGGGAAATTATAAAGTCGAAGAGGTAAATTTCGAGAAGAGTGAAATTTTTTTTTTCATGTACCAGTCAAATATAAATATCGAGGAGGTAAATTTTATTTAAATCAATTCTATTTTAAAAATCTATCAGGCAAACAGAAATGAAAAGGAAGTATCAAATCTTCAAAAACAACGAATATGTATGCATAAAATATTATTTATCTCGGCGAACTCTGAAAGATCACTAGGAATCATCAAATTAATTAATAATACTCAATAAGTTAACTATATCATGGTTTATTTATTTTTACCTATGTTATTCGTCGTGTTTACATATTAAAAAAGGAGAAATAACATTGAAATTTTAAAAAAGTAAAGGCCTACGTTTGTCGGGCATTCAAAGGTCTATTTAATAGCCCGGACAAAAAAATAGGCATACGTGAAAAATATTTCTGCTGTGTAGTTTAAAAGTTTGCCTATGCCATTAGATAGCCCTTTGTAATATAATAATTCCCTACAAACGTAGGCCTTTCCTTTTTCACTAACTTAATTATTAAGTAAGTAGAGTAATAAATTTACTTGACAAATAAAAAACTTATTACTTAAATGTTTATAAATTTATTATGTTTGTGTAGTTTTATAATTTATTCTGAACATTATTATTTCAAATTATTCATATTTTTCCTTTCGTTTCCTTTCCCTTTGCCTTCCCTAAAAAAATGCGTATATATTGTAACTTGCGACATTAAAAGTAATAATTTTATTGCAATTTTATAATAAATATGCTTATTTTTTTTAATTTTATAGATAACATTTATTTTAAAAAGACACTAAACATTTCACAATAAAATGACATGTACTTGTGTGACCTTCACAACCACGTGCCAACATTCTTTGACTGATAACTTCCAAGTTATTATTTTACCCATAAAATAAATAATAGAATCCATTTTTAATATGCAGGTAACAATTATATAATCAACTTGCAGCCATTATCATAACAACCTTTGAGGAATAATATATTCATTTATATTCCATTGAAATATTTGTCGATAGCAGTATCTCAAATAACATAATTTTTTTTCAAGATTATTGACACGAATAGCAATGACACCTTTGGCAATGACGATGACAATGCCAATAATGTCATTGGAATAATAGCCAGGTGATATTATCATAAAGATAACTGTCGATGTGTTCATGCAACCAGACAATTATTTTTTATATTTATGTTGGTCAAATTACATGATTTTCCATTTCTTTTATTTTTTGTTAATCTCATCATTGGCAATATAATTTATTCATTCAAAAATATTATTATTTTCAATGGATATTGAAGTTTCCAAATGAAAATAATATTAGGCATTTTGAATAGCAGGGGAGATGGAAAACAGTGACCTGCTAGAAACAAATGAAAACAATATTTTTGCATGAAAGTTTGAAATAACAATTAAATAATGATAGGAATAATTTTTTGTTACCAAAAAATATTTCTATTTTTAAAAATGCCGTGTTATTTTTCTTGAGGATCTTTGAGATATTTTATTTTTTTTTTTTCATCACTTACCTATGTTTGTCCTAACATTTTGCATCATGTTAAATAAAATCTAATAAAATGCCTGTCATTTTTTGATCGAATCAAACACAGGTAATCGCAAAGCTGATTGCAATCAATAGCTTTTATTATATATCATTGCAAATTGTTGTGATAACTTTATCATTGAGAGTAAAATAAAAAATAAAATAGATTCGGTGATGACTTGTTTTTTTTCATCACTTATCATATTTGGCTCTGATTTTAGTGCTTGATAAATGACAACGCATATCTTCAAAAAAATTCCATGTGTCATCATCAGCACATAGTCACCAAATATTTTTCGCCAAGATATTCTTGGAATTTTGATGTAATCATTAGATAAAAATTATTAATATTATTTACATTTTAATTTTACTAAACTTGAATTTTTGAATAAATTATGTACAATTTTACTTGGAAAATAACAATAAATATTGATAAAAAAAGAGTCTGTGACAACCAGCCAACAATAAATTTGAAGAAAAAAAAAAAAAAAAAAAAACTCCTGACATTAATTGTTTATAATATAACAATATAAATTAATAAGTTATAATAACAAATTAAAGTGATATAAAAGATGCAGCTGATATTGCCAGTGAGGCATAAATAAATAAATAAATAAATGTAAAAATAAAAGTGAAAGGATAAACGAGATCATGGTGTTGTTGCTACAAACAAAATATATGAAAAAAGATGAATTGATGATTAATTAATGTATCAGAGAAAGACAAGTACAGGCAAAGGTACATTTACGCATACAAAAAAATGAGGACAAAAAAGAATTGTCTATTCATTTATAAATTTTTTAGTTGTTTGTATGTTACAGGCAGGGGAAATGGAAGTATCAACTAAATACTCTGAGAAGAGTGATTTGTTTAGCATATTACTTGGCTGCTTGCTTTACCTGCAATGACGATGTTTAGTTTCATTTATTGTATGACAAGAGAAAGGGAAAAATACAAAGTTGTAACTGGTAAGCACCAATGCAATATTTAACGTTAATCGTGCTTAACAGCTTCAGGCTTACAGACGTTTTTTTTAATTTTATTTCGTCTGGCTACTCTATTTATTTATTTATTTATTTATTTATCATTAATTTCATTTGCATAAAGTTTTTTAATCTACACGAGGATCTGCCAATAGCCAATCAATTCAATTTATAATTTTTTTTTGATGGATACAGGCCTCTCTTGTGATAGTTGTAAATAGAGTTTTGTGATATTTTGAAGTTTTTTTATCACTAATAAATTGTTGAAATATCAAATGACATTTTGCATCATGTTAAATAAATTCTAATAAAATGCCTGTCATTTTTTGATCGAATCAAACACAAATAATCGCAAAGCTGATTGCAATCAATAGCTTTTATTATATGTCATTGCAAATTGTTGTGATAACTTTATCATTGAGAGTAAAATAAAAAATAAAATAGATTCGGTGATGACTTGTTTTTTTTTCATTAAACTGTTTTGGAGTCACAAAAATCGGTGACTGTGTCATTGTTTAGCCGACCATTCATCACAGACAATATAAAAACACAAATATTATTATTTTTTTTTTTTTTTTTCATTAAATACAGTGTTTTTGCTGTTGGATTATTGAAAAATAATTAATATATTGTGTTAAATTGTGCATGGAAGCTGTGGCTATTTACACTTTGACTCACAAATTACCAAGTATGTATTTCATTTATATAATTTATCAAATTGCTCAATCAATTACCAACATTTATAAAAATAAATGTAAATGTTTTGTCAATTTGAATTATTAATCCATCAAATTTATTTCCTTCAATTGCTATTATTTTATTTTATTTTAATAGACAAACTGGTTTTTTTGTCTTATTATATTTGAGAAATTAATGTTTCCGTTGTTTTGATTTAATTATAAACTTTTATTTACTATTTCCGGTTATTTTTTTTGAAATTGAAATTATATAATTTAAAAAGCAGGTCTATTGTCACGGATACAATTAGAAATCATTAAAGTGCTGTTCTATAGAGGCAAAAGTTTTTAAGAAATCAATCACGTAGAAAGATTTTATAAATTTATTTTTTATTATTTTTTTGATTGACTATTTATCAGGCAATTTTTAAATTTATTTCATCATCTGTATGATATTTTGAATTTTGTATTTTGATAAATGACCCAATTACTAAACAGATCATGTAGAAGTTTTTTTGTTATATTTTGTTGAGCTATTTCTCCGAGTCCTTTCAACGTCATCAACAAAACTCACTGTGTATTAATAATTTGTTCTTCATGTTCTCCAACCCTGAGAATATATACCTATAAATCAAAAAAAAAGAAAAAAAATTAAATAAAAAAAAAGGTAAAATAAAAATGCAAGACATGAAATTTCACAACCTCCAGCTGCAGATCCTTGAAATTGGCCTCGTGACTCTGTTGCAAATTGCGACACAAGTTGTTGTTGTCTTGGGTTTTTTTTTTCCTCTTTAAAATTAAATTTTTGGGCCCAGATTTCATATATTGTTGTATCTTAATTATTTCATGCAAAAAAAAAATTAAGAATCCAGCTGAATTCAAGTAAAACAAGAATAAAATTATCACTGTAGGGAAAAAACAAAATTACTATGTCTAAAGGTATATAAATATACATGAATATTAATGCAAATGACCTATGCTTTGTGTATAATTACATAAACAAGCCTGTAATTTAGAGAAATAAATTTATCTCGTGCATATATATATATTGCAAAAGACTGGAAAATGTAAATGCAGATAATTTTTTACGTATTTATCGCTCAACAACTGATAACATTTGAAAGAAAATTTTTATTATTCCAAGTGTTGATTTATTATTAACTCAAATGTATCAACAAAACATACCTGTCTCAATTAAATGACATTTTTTATGATAAATTTCATTGCTTGGAATGTAAATATTTTAAAAATTCTTGGAGACACATAAAAATAAAATCATCATGTTTTATTCATTATATTGACATGAAAATCTATCTATGAATATTTTTCTCTACAATTCAATTGACATTTCCGTATTTTAATTTCCAGCTTCATTTGGCAATGATAATTTCTCTATTCTCACATGTCAATTAAATATAATTTTGTTCATTGAATCATTGAATATACTGACCTTCATAATTATGTATTCAAGTGATGCATTGATTTATACATATTTAGAGTTTCCTCATGTCATTGCAGCAATCATGTTTAATTGGCTGTATGGCTGTATGGCTGTATATATATTTTGTAGTATTTTTTCATAAAGATCTTGTCTTTAAAACAATTTATTTATCGTCATTAACAAGTGATATGAAAATATAAGCAGAGATAAACACGTCTCGACATTGTTGAAGTAATCAATTGACTCGTTTTTGTTATCAATTATTTTATAATCAAATTATGAACCAAGTAATTTCTCTCTTTTTGTGTCATTAAATTTGTCATACCAGTGAAAATGTCTATGCTAATTTAAATGAATCAATTGCTTTAATTTATTACAGATAAAACGATAAAAAATGTGGAAAAAAAATACAGAGAAGGAAAATCCTGGGAACCAAATGAAAGAATTTAGTAGCACGTGAGTTTAGTTAAACAAGTAAAATATACGTCGTATATTAATGTAAATAGAAATAAATTATTCATCATCATATACATGTAAAGAATAATGCACGTAAATGAGATAATTAAATTTTTATTTTACATTTTGAAATACTTTTATCAGCATTCCAAGAGTATCAACTGTCATATTTTAATTTTCATATTATTTTTTTTCCATTTTCCATAATAGAACAAAAATAGCAACTGGTGCTATTGGTGAATATCACGAGAAAGATGAGCTTTATGATCCATTTGAGCATCGTGATAAAAAAGATGCAAATTCGTAAGTTGAAAATTGAATTATAATATTTCATGACCTAAATGTTTAAAAACTTTGATTTCAATTTCAATTTCAATGACACTCAACGCTTTCAAATGTAAAATAACATGTTGGTGTTTCTTTCTCTTTTACAATAAATTAAATATTATTGTTTATTTATTTTTAGTGATATTGGCTCATTGGCACACATGATAAAATCATCACTTGGTTCTGGTATTCTTGCAATGCCAAATGCCGTTAAAAATGGTGGTCTTATATTTGGTGGAATTGGTACAATAATTATTGGAATAATTTGTTCTCATTGTGTTCATATACTTGTTAGATCATCTCATGTCTTATGCAAACGTACTAAAACACCACAAATGACATATGCTGAAACAGCTGAGGCTGCATTTGCATCAGGTCCATTAAAACTTCGTGGTTTATCAAAATTTGTTAAAATACTTGTTAATGCAGCATTGTGTGCAACTTATGTTGGTGGTGCATGTGTTTATGTTGTCTTTATTGCAACATCAATACAACAGGTATGTTATATATTGTAATGACATGCAGACATACAGATGATGATGATGATGATGATGATGATGATGATGTAAATTATATGTAGGTTACAGAATATTGGACAAATATGGATATCAATGTACGATGGTACATATTATCATTACTACCAGCAGTTGTTCTTTTGGCACAAATACGAAACTTGAAATATCTCGTGCCATTTTCAGTTGTTGCTAATTTATGCATTGTCATTGGATTCAGTATAACACTTTGGTATATATTTAGTGATTTACAGCCAGTTAGTAGTGTTAAATATTTTTCAAGTGTTGAACAGTTACCAAAATTTTTTGCAACAGTTATATTTGCCATTGAAGGAATTGGTGTGGTAATAAACATTTATTTTTATAATTATATAATATTTTTCTCATTATTAATTAATTTTAGGTAATGCCAGTTGAAAATAGTATGAAAAAACCACAACACTTTTTAGGATGTCCAGGTGTATTGAATGTAACAATGACTATTGTCGTGACTTTGTATGGAGTCATGGGTATTTTTGGATATTTAAGATACGGTGAAGAGACACAGCCAGTTATTACACTCAGTTTAGATACATCAACAGTGTAAGTGTAATTTATCATTTTATTATTTCACAATTACTTGAAGAGTCAGCATGAAGAAATATTTTTTTTTTTTTTATTTTTGTTTTTAATGCCCCGCGGGCTATTGATGTACTGAAAAAGAAAATAAAAAAAAAAAAAAATACATGTCATGTATTAATTAATTATTTATTCATTTTTATCATCAATAGATCTGGCCAAATGGTAAAGATCCTCATAGCCTTGGCTATTCTATTCACCTATGGTCTACAATTCTTTGTGCCTCTTGAAATTATGTGTAGCGCATTGAGGCCTAAATTTTCTCATAATTTTGCAACGATAGGTGAATCCTGTTTCAGAATTCTCATGGCATTATTGACTGGTAAATTATTTCTATTATTATTATTTCTATTATTTTTTAAAATAATTTATTTTATTTTTTTTTTCAGTTATTGTTGCGTTGGCAATACCAAATCTTGATGCATTTATCTCACTTGTTGGTGCTGTATTTTTTTCATTTCTTGGTATTGCTATACCAGCAATTGTCGAGACAATATCCTGCTGGGAAGGACATCTTGGCTTTCTCTATTGGAGATTAATTAAAAATATTATTCTTTTTGTATTTTCAATGCTTGCCTTGGTAACAGGATCATACGTTGCAATTAATGACATCATCAAAGATTACGCATAAGTAATACTTTCTTTTTTTCAAATTTTTTTTTCTTGCATTCTTCAAAAAAAATTTGTTAAGCCACTAAAAAAAAAAATATATCAACTGTTTTATATATATAATGAGTCATTTGAGACCCTGAAAATAACTTGCATTATGCTTTTAAAAGTCAAAAGGAAAAAAACATCAATCCAAGGACAATTGATTGATCAAGAAAAAAAAAAAACATAAAACTAAGGACATTTGAGAGTCGATGAGCTACGAAAGCTTAAAGTGTACCTATTTGAGACAAAAATAATAATAATAATAACAATAAAATGAACGTTATTTTGTTGTTGAACAAAATGAATTGTCATTATTATGAATGTCTCAATTGTGATAAAACATGTTATAAATTATAATAATAATATTATAAAAAATAAAGCAAGAAAATTAAGTGAACCTCGATTCAGCAGCATAATATATATATAAAAATTAGAAAATAATATATTTTTATATTTGTAAATTGCATTTGATTCAAATTTAAAATAACAATTTTTTTTCTTTTGTTATTTTACATTTGTACAAATGACAATGAATGGAATTTAGTAGATATTATTATTCCATTTGCATTTAATTGTTCAATAATAATATTAAAAATACGTTTTGTTTATAGAGAAAAAGTGCAAGAATATTTTGTATATGATGTATAATTTGTTGGTTCATTTCTTTTTTTTTTTTTTTTGTTTGTTTGTTGCAATTTATGTAGTAATTAAATTTTTCAAGACAATTTGACTTACAGTCTAGCTAATATTTTATTTGTTTATAAAGATATAATAGATATATTATAGTATACATAATAATAGTAATAATAATAATAATAATAATAATAATAATAATAATAATAATTATTATGGCAGTTATATTATTATACTGACTCTCGAAGTTTAAGTTGTTTTGCTTGATATCAATAGTACAAAAAAAAACAGAAAAAAAAAAAAAAATTGCTGCATAAAAATAAAAATGTTACATTATCTTATTGGTAAATTATAATTTAACAATTAATCATCATTAATATATATATATATAAAAGAAAAAAAAAAAAAAAAACACGAGAAAAAGTGGTCTAAAATGAACAGAGAATCTCTAAAATGACAACTTTTTTTTTTTTTTTTTCAATAACTCGAAAAAAAGTTCTAGTTATATTATTTACATGTAATTTTTCTAGAAAATTTCGGCAAATAATTTTCAAAAATCTTCAGTGTTTATTGGATAATTTTACTGGAAATGTTTATCAGATATTTTCTGGAAAACTACGAGAAAATAGTTTGTTAATTAGAAGAAAAAAAAAACAATTCATTTTAGACCTCCTCCTCCTCCTCGTCTTTATATTTATGAAAATAATGATAATAAAGCGATAATTATAGTAATGCCAGTGTGCCTCCTAATTTCAAATGGAAAATATTATTTTAGTTTAATTTCGAGAGCAAGAAAGAAGGCACCATGCGTTTAAAATTGCTTCACAAAACAAATCACATTATCACAAATAATATTAATAGTATCATGTTTAAACCGTATATTTATCATTTTTTAAAAAAAGCTAGGTCATTATGAAGATACTTTGTATTTCATTGCACTTGATTTTCAAACTATCATCTTTTTTCTGCCGAAAATTATAGTTTATATCTATAAATCAATCAGTAACATGATATTTATCAAAAATATGATTTTAATCATAACATAAAAAGAAAATTTTTGATGACATTTAAAAGTATATTTTATGTACAAAAATATAAAAATAAAAAATGATAAATCAAATAGTTTAACAATGATAAAATAAAAAGTAATCTGGTAGTCATTCAGTCATTTGGCCAGTTCAAATTATTAACGCCATACTGGAGCCATAGCTTTTTGTTTTATTTTAATTCTAAAAATTGATATTTTTTAATATCAACAAATTCATAATTTGTTTATTTTTATTATTTAATAGACTAAAGGAAGAAATTGTCATTTTGTTTTTTGTCATCAATAAAATCAAATAAAATTAAATTTGTAAATTATTATAGCAAATTAAAAAGAAAATTATATTTTCTCGTTTCATAATTAAAGTGGAATGCTGAATAATATTAAGTCCCTGAGAGTGAACTTGATAAAGTAATTTTGATTTTTAAAAATGTATAAAGTACAAATTGTAAATATACTTGTATATATATATATATATATAAAATGTTAAATTAAAAAAAAAAATTTATGGTAAGACACGAACCGAGGATGATAATTTTTATATATTTTTAGCTACACATACCTGAGGGATCAACTAATCCACGTGCAATTAAATCAGCCGTACCTGGATCTTGTTTAACAACAGCATGTTGTATTGCACCTCGTAATTGTAGTTGTGATTCTGGTAAATGTGAACGTAAATGACAGGCAAATTCAATTTGATCAGTAAATGTTCTTTGACAAACTCCGCAAAATGATTTTTCAGATGAATACGATTGAGGTGGTAAAGGACCTGAAAAATATGGAGCAGCATGCTGTGGTGGTCCTGATGCATCTAAATGTGATCTGTAATGATAATTTTATTATTGACATAATTTAAATTTAAAAAATAAATTGAATAAATTAAATAAATAATTTACCTAGCATGATTGGACCACTCTTCTCTTGTTGCCAATACTCGACCACACAATTCACAAGACCAACTAACTGGTTCTTCTTTCAACTTGAGATGAATTGTATCTTGACGAGATGATTGTTGTTGTTGTTGTTGTTGCTGTTGCTGTTGCTGTTGCTGTTGATGATGATGCTGTTGAGCTTGCTGTTGTTGTTGCTGTTGTTGTATTTGATTTGATTGAACTTGATTTTGTTGTGGCTGTTGTTGTTGTTGTTGTACCTGATTTTGTTGTGATTGTTGATCTGTTATTGGTGCTGATGGAGTTGATAAAGGTGTTACACCTGGTCTGTGTCTTAATTTGTTCATATGAATAACTAATTTATCTCTTCTAGCAAATGCTTTACCTAAATAATTATAAAAATAAATAAATAAATAAATAATTTTTAAAATAATAATTTAAATGAAATTAAAAACTCACCGCAAACTTCACAAGAATATGGTTTTTCTCCTGTATGAATTCTCATGTGAATAACAAGTTTATCTTTACGAGCTAATCCTTTACCACAAACAGTACATGCAAATGCTTTTGTTGTTGGTTCACCAGTATTTGTTGCTTTTGACACTGAGCCAGGTCGTGAAGTTGTATTATTTGCTGTTCTAAGTGGCTGATTAATTGTTGATACACGATTATTTATAAATTGTTGTTGTTGTTCATTTGAACCAGGAAATACTGACAATACGCCACCAGGACGTGTCATACCTGGTGCATAATCTGGAGACCTGTAATTTATTTTATTATTATTATTATTATTATTATGAAATATTTGTTAATAATTTAATATAAAAATACCATGTGCCAATAGAACGTAAAACTCTGACACCATCATCATAACCAAGACCATCATCAGGCAATGTAAAAGTTGGATTTGGTGGTAGTTGTGATGGTGGCTGTTGCTGTTGCTGTTGCTGTTGATGTTGTTGTTGTTGTTGTTGTTGTGGTTGTGGTTGTGATAAAATTTGTGGACCAGGTCCAGTCAAACGTGCCTGAGCTGTTTGTTGGGCCATGTGTTGTTGCAATGATGCATGTGCCACTGCATGAATTTCAGCATATGAAATACGTTGTTGTTGTTGTTGTTGTTGTTGTTGCTGTTGTCCGTTGCTTGGCATTTTGTCTTTATCACCCTTTATTTATTAATTGATTGAATAATAATTATAAGGTAAAATGGATAGTAAACAATTGATGTTTAGAGCAAAACCGGCTTGCAATATTTATATATTTTATATTATTAATGGTAAAACGCGCACTGCACCAAAGGCATTTTTAGGCATATAAAAATAATAGTAATGTGTGTACAATAGGAATTATCATGATTTGTGATTCGTGACTGGAGGTAAATAGTAAGGTGTAAGGCCAACGAGTTGACTTGCCACCGTCGTATAAAACAGTACAAAATATAAATATCGATTCTAAACGAGCGTCGTATTACGAGGATCGTTCACTGATTTTATATTATTACAGTTGATGTTGCTGCTGCATCATGAATAAAAAAAATAAAAAAACCAGTCTCTTTCACCGTTTTTTTTTCCTTTTCCTTTTCCCCGAATCACTTAATCACCTTTTGTGTGTGTACAAACAAATAAATATTTTTTAAATGATGAATAGAGAATATTTTAAAAAATATATCAATAATTTTGATCATCTAACTAAACCTGTTGCTCATATTGTTTGAATATATTTAAATTAAAATTGTATTGAATAAAACACACGAAATGGTCGATCCAATATAAACCATGTAGTCAGTGGGTCAAGAAATAAAAATAATCACTCAATGCTTTGTTTTTTGACAGTCAAAAATTAAAATTACTATTAAATTCGCTATTTAAATATAAAAAAAAAAAAAAATACATAAATAAATAGCCGACAAAATGCAGCGTGACGAAGAAGACTGTTAGTGAGTTTGGACTGGCCAATATAAAATGTTGGAACACCAATATTATAAGAAAGAAGAAAATGAAAAAAAAAAAAAAGAAGAAAGCAGCCAGACGATGGCAAAATATATATACGCATATAAAAGAGATGCTGCTGTTGAGACTGGTTGCAGAGACGACACGATTAAAAAAAAATAGATAGAAAAAGATAAAATTACAATGGATAACATACGTCCATATATTATAATAGCTGGACTGCAGTAGCAACATGTACATTTATACGATAGATTTGTATGGATCACCAAAGACTTGCTCAATAACACAACAGATGTATCTTTCAGAAAATTGACAATAAAATCATTGAGACATTGAAGCAGCAAGTATTTCATATGGTAGTCATGTGCAACTTTAATATTGGCTCGTTATTGTCATGGACAAGTTGTTGTTGTTGTTGTTGTTGTTGTTGTTGTTGATGTTGATGTTTAACATTACTAGGCTAGTCAAAGTCTGGGTTAACAGTGCGTCAGCCTGCTGACCTTGACACTGCCATTGAATTTTTTTTTAAAATTTATTGTAATAAAATTTTAAAGCTCATAATAACAACAACAATTAGCTTGTCTTATTTTAAATACTACTATGATAATAAAATAAGCAAAGCAGATTTTATTGAGAGTCATGAAAAATAATGGATAATAAAATATACGTCAGGTGGATTTTTCAATGATAATAATAATTTAAAAAACAAAAAAAAAACATATCAACTAATCAAAGTATTTTTTTTTGAAGATCATAGATAATATAGTCGAGAGAAAAGAGGATAATACAAGGCGAGACAAAAAAATAAATAAAAAGATAAGACTGACTTTCGCTTTTTGCAGTGAGGCGACGACGCAAGCTATGCTAACATTGCGCCGATCAATATATTTGACAATTTTTTTTTACTATATAATAATAAAATAATTTAAATATAAAGACACTTGTCTTGTATGTATTTTCAAATGAAAATAAAAGGACCTTTTTTTGTTGACAAAATGAAATTAATGTCGTATTAAAATTAGCGTTTTTATATAAAAAAAAAAAAAAACAAAAATATTAATATTCAAAAGACCACGTGTCTTGGATTTTGATTACAATTTGTGTTACAATAATTATTATTATTAAAATTTAGCTTACTTGATTGCTGAGTGATTGTGCCATATGTTTGAGAGTTTCAGAATAATTCTTCAAGAGTGATTCGGTGGTCAAACAAGTCATCCGAAATTCATGAACAAATTCCAATTTGTTGAGGCAATTTTGACAAATATTTTTAGGCAATCCGTCATCTTTGCTTATCTGTTGTAATATTTATACAATTAATAATTAATTCAAAGCTCTGTATAAATAAATAAAAATAATTTAAAAAACTCACTCCAGAAGGTATACAAGAACGTATTTTAAAAAGCAATTGTCTTTGCTCGGCTTCCTTGTCAAATATTGGCGTCTGATGATTACCTTTGACTGAACACAGTCGGCACAATTCAGATAATTTAAAATCTTCAAGCATTGCCATTTTTTTTATTATTTATTATAAATCAATCAACAATATATATTTATATATATTTCAACTATTATTGGCAATTACAATGACACAATTTCGGGTTACAAGCGGCCCTTTTTGTTTTGTTAAAACACAATTACATACACACGCACACGCACACGCACATACACATACACATATACACACACCGGTTATTTATTTATTTATTTATTTATTTATTTGTTTATAATAAAATACAACAGTCATACTACGTTTAGTTAAAAAATATAAAACACAATTATTAAATTTAATGTTATTTGTATGTCATTACAATGTAGGTATATTATAACAACATGCTTGTTTATTGTTTATTTATTTGTTATTTTGTGTTATTTTACAAAATTACATGTAGCAGTGCATAGCAGTGCTTAAAACCGGAAAAAATGAATGTCGCCATTTTGATAATTTTAGTGGGACACACACGGACATTCGGCATCATCACACACACACACATACAGTCTTTGTTACGACATCTTGGTTTTATTTTAAATATTAAAAATGTTGATAATATAATGTACTTGATTATCAATGTACATAATTTTAAAAATTCAAATTTGAAATTTAAATTTAAATTCAAAAAATATGGAGTCGACTAAGTTTTTTTTTTTTTTTTTTTATTATTATCATATAAAAAAAAAATATACATAGAATAAAAATATGTACATTAAAAAACAGGCCAATGTCAAAAAATAAAATAATTATAATTTTAATTATTTTTCTAATTAAAAAATAAAAAAAAAAAAAAATGTATATAGATAAATAATGGAGAGTTTGGCTATTAGTTGATGTCTATAATTTTATTGAATTTCACTTTACAATAATTTAAATCAGGAAGCTTGTCGTACAGCTATATATATAAATTTTATATGATCCACTTTCGTCGCACAGCCAACAGCTTCACGCCCAGTTCACTTTAATATCTATATATTTATTAAATTATCATTTCTGGCTTTCGTTTTTAAATATACAAATAAATATATACTAAAAAAAACAGCTGATGTATTCATTGTTTTCCTGTTTTTACATAATTTTTTTAAGCAGCTGTCTCTCAAAAAAACAATACACACTATAAAATAATCATAAAAATCAAAAGGTATATAATATAATTATCATTACAACTTGAAGCATAAGCCAGTAGACATACATGTATGGATTTTATCAATTTTTTTACTCTAAACATTCAAGTAAAAAATAAAAAAATAAATTTTAAAAGTGGAAAATTTATCACAGTGATTTAAATAGGAGACAGGAGAATTGAAAAGTCGAGAAATCATTGGACCATAGTGCATTGACTGAAACTGCACAAGATGGTGGTGGTGGTGGTGGTGGTGGTGGTGGTAGATAAGTGGTAAAGTGGTGGACCACCATCCCCAGTTATCGTTACCTATAAAATTGTTCTATGAAACGCGCGCCCGTTTCAGAAAGACTCTGTGAATGACCGGTCACATACTGTTGGCTTCTTGTCATGGCAACATTACATGTAAGTTTTATAATTTTAATTTATTTAATTAAAAATTTTCATATATAAATATTTATTTTAGCTCAGTAGAAATATTTTTTTTTATAAAAATAAAAAATAAAATAAAATACATATTGGCGAAAGGCCATACGTATGTATGACTAAATTCATGTGTTTAACTTTCTATATTTGAGCGTGTAATATATTACTTTTCTATGTACATTTATACTTTGTGTTGTGCCCCATTTGATTTATAATCTCTCGTTATGGTTAATATGGCAACACAACCATAACAAGTTTATTATTGCTTTTTATTTATTTATTTTTTTGTTGTATAAAGATAATTGCTGAAAAAGAAATTGAGAAAAACAACTTTCCATTTTTCAACTTGATTTATTTGATCATTTTCTATTTCTATTTTATATTTTCTATTTTTAGCTGTTACTTTTGGTAGCATTACCACTGTGTTATGCTCAATTTTCAATTCAAGGACCCAGTGATGGTAGTAGACGTTCTCAGGGTCTTAAATATGATGCACAAAAAGGCATCCAATATGATGATCAATCTGGTAAGTCAAATAGCATAAATAATTATAAACATTTTATTTATTTTAATTTTTATTTGATGTTTAATTTAGCTTCATTAGATACTGGTGACTTTAGTATACAAGGTGCATCTGATGGCAATTCAAATTTCCAAATTCAGGGTGCATCCGATGGCAATGCCAATTTCCAAATTCAGGGTGCATCTGATGGAAATGCCAATTTTCAAATTCAAGGTGCAACTGATGATAATTCAAATTTTCGAATTCAAGTTCCAACAAATGGTGATGATGATGATGTACAAACTCAAAATACTTATGGAGGAAATCGAGGCTCAGGAAAATCTTTGCAGTATCAAGATCCTTCTGGTTGGTTAAATTTATTTATTTATTTTTTTTTTTACTGATAATTTAATAATAAATTAATTAAATGAATAAATAGGATTGCAAGTTAATTGGAAATCTTATCAACCAGCTGGAAGAGCTCAGCAACAACAGCAAGATGATTATGCACCAGCTCCAGTTGCACCACTTCGTCGTAAAGGACCAAGAAGACAACAACAACAACAACAAGTACAACAACAACAGCAAGAAGAACCAGAACCAGCTTTAAAAAATTACAAAGTTTTTAATAAAGCACCACCAACAATAATGCAAATTCTTCAGTTTCAGCAACAAATTCCTTATCTCAATAGTATTCCTGAACACTTGAGGTATTTAATAAAATTAAAATTAAATTTTTTATTTATAAAGATAATATTAAAAATGATTCATTTAATATTTAAATTTTAGATATGATTTTCAAAATGCTGCTGCTGCTACTGCTAATGCACCACAACCTCAAGCACAAGAAGAACCTGTTGAAGAAATTCAACGTCCATTGCGTAATCGTGAAAAACCACGTGGATCAACAAGACAAAAACGACTAGCACAACAAAAAAATCAACGTCAAAGAATTTCTACACAGCAACAGTATACTGAGCCACAACCACAGCTATCAACAAATGTTCCATCACAAATACAAAATATTCTACAGTACCAAGCAAAAATTCCTTATCTCAATCATATCCCCGAACAGTGGAGGTCAATAAATACATTTATTTTTGATTCGTAAATAATTATAAAATAATATTTATCAAATTTTAAATTATATATATATAGGTATGAAGCTTTGTTGAAAAAAGAAGGAGCTCAAATTCAGCCACAGTATCAACGACAGCCTGAACCTGAACCAATTCGACATAGTCAAAAAGTCAGACAAAGACGTCAAGCACAAAAGCAACAACAACAACAACAACAACAACAATATCAAGAGCCACAACCTCATTATAATACTAATATTCCATCACATCTTCAGCAAATTTTGAGATTCCAATCTCAAGTTCCATACACCAACGTTATTCCCGAACAATTTAGGTAATTTTTATTTATTTTTTAATAAATAAATAAATTATTAATATTATATTTGTTTTTTTCTTTTTAAAATAAAAAAAGATATGAAAAATTAGCTGCAGCTGCTCAAGGACATCGTCAAAAACGTCAAGCACCAAAATATCAAAGCCAAGTTGATCTATCACAGTATCAAAGAGTATCTCAGCCATCAATTGAAACTCTTCCAAAGTATTCAACAAATTTACCTGGTCCAATAAAACAATTACTTCAATATCAATCACAGGCACCCTATGATATTATTGCCAACAGAATTAACTACAAACTTGACAAGCCATATGTACCTCAGCCAATTGTTCCAGCTCCAATATCACAAATACCTCAAACTAATCCACGACCACTTTACAAGCCAATTCAACAACAACAACAACAACAACCAGCTCAGCCTATCTATCAACAGCCACAATTACAATCACAATTTCAACCATCACAACAATTTCCTTATCAACAGCAACAAACTCAACAACGACCACTCTATCAACTTGCTCAAAATCAATATCCTGCACCATCTCAACAACAACAACAACAACAGCCAGCATTAACACAACTTCAAAGACCAATTTATCAACCATTAAATCAAGGTCAAGTCAGCCAATATCAACAAAATAATAAAGCTGTATTACCATCGGCACCACAATCACAGTTAATTGTTGCTCAAAATCATCCCAATGCCATTTCTCAATACAACATCAATCAAGCCAGACCCTATGGACAACCAGCTAATATTGTTCGTCCCGTTACTGAAAATCAATATTAAAACATATAAATAAATACTTGATAGATACATAATTATTTTTAATTTTAAGTTGATTTGTATTTAACATAAATGTATTTTTTGTTAACCAGAAAAAGGCGACAACTGTGTGATACTGATTAAATAAAAAAATCAACAGTATAATAATAATAATAATAATGAAAAATTATGTCAAGTTTATTTATTTTATCAAAAACAAATCATTAAATTATTTGTAGATAATAATTTCAGAGCTGTTTAAATTTATAACTTTTTACTTTGAATATAATTCAAATCAAATGCAATTGGGTGTGGTTTTTATTATATAAGTGTAGTTTTTTTTTTATTTATTTATATTTTTTTTTTTTTTTTTTTCAACTATAAAAATCAGAGTAAAAGTATAAAATTTCAAAGATAAAATTTGATATTCTGTAAATATTCTATTGCGTTATTTTGGTGTTGCAGTTACACTGCATTTATGTGTATGCGATATTGACATTTGGCAATCACTTCCTGCACTGGCTTGTAGTGATATAATTATGAATATCGAGTCTACTACTTGGCTAATACAAATTACAAATGTGACATTATTAAAACTGGATTAATTCAGATCAATGAACCATGAAAAATATATATGAGCAATTTCGCCAAATAAGGACGTCGATTTGGGTCTCACCCCCGTGGATCTTTTTGAAAATTGGCTAGTTGCAAGACCACGTCAAGA
>JAPYYR010001078.1:0-26589 GCA_030523065.1 Aphidius colemani | reverse complement strand
TAAATGCTTTTGTGAAAAATTTCGATACACCAGGATCCGTAAATGGAATTTTAAAAATATTTAATATTTGAGGACCAAAAAATGCCAATGAATTTTTAACTAAATTTGGCTCAAATGTTTTTTTTCCCCAAATACGAAAATCACTATTTGGATTATCAAGACAATTACTTTCAAGACCAAAAACAATTGATGAAATAACATCAGTTGTTAATCTAAAAAAAAATAATAATTAATGAAATTATTTTCATTGTTATATTTACAAAAAATATTACCTTGCTGTTATGTCTTTCATTTCAACAACTTGATGATTATCAGAATATTTTTTAACATAATCAACTAAACGATCAGTACTTTGACAAATAGTACCAAACATTTGTTTCATTTTACCTGATGTAAATGTTGGTGTTAATTTAACACGCAAATTTTTCCATTTAGTGCCGGGTAATGAAAATAAATGACCAGATAATGGATCAATTTCTTCATTACAATACATACCACGATCATGGAAGCTTTGAAAATTTTTTGTCATCACAATACGTATTAAATCTGGATCATTAATAACAAGCGATGGTTTGTGAAATGTATACATTCCAAAATAACGATATTTTCTATATTTTTCATATGTATTTTTATACAAATCCCCTGTAAATTAATAACACATGAAAATTTATTTATCGTTGTTCTTTTGAGCTCGACCATCAACATACCAATTGATATTTTTCCCATAAAATGTTGAGTAAGATTTCCAAGTGGTACTGTCGGTTCCAAATAAGAAATACCTCTTTTTTCCCAATATGAGTATAAAATTTTTTTAAAGTACATATAAATACCAGCAATAATAATTCCAGTATAAAAAATAAATTTGATGAAAAACCAACTTGACAATAACCCAGTCATTTTAACGATATAAATACAAAAAAAAAACTCGACAAACTTTTAAATTATCTATCAAATTAATTTGTTGAAAATTTTTTATAAAAAAATCTGCTAGTTTTTGCACAAATTATTGCACACGACTGTGTTGATATAAATTTTTTTTTGCCATTTTATATACTCAGTTATTCACGTCATGTTTTATACCAATATAATTACAAGTTATTATGAAAAAATATAAAATACAAAGTGTGCAATTAAAATATGCACAACTATGACATGCAAAAATTATTTTTGTAAATAACTTCATTCGTATGTTTATTAATTTTTTTTATTACAAGATGATGTGTTAAATAAATTAATTTACATTTGACTGTTGTACATGATGTTTATAGTTGAAAAAAAAAATAATAAAAATGATAATTTTTGTGAATAAATAATTTATTTATGTGATGATGATTTACGAGTAATTAATCACTCAAGTCAATGATGTTTGTTCACATAATTATCATCATTTAAAATCAACATAAAAAATTAATAAATTGACAATGTTGGTGTCAAAACATTGAATGATCGCCAATACATGTAAATTTATTAGTTTTTTTTTTTAATTATAAAATTTTTTTAAGTTCGTCAATCACAGATTTAACGATGTAAAATATTTTTATTCTTTTTGGTTTTGAGTCTACTGACATGTCTGACATGTAAAAAAAATTCAAGTTTAATAATAAAACGAAAAATAAAACTAAAAACAATAATAGTTGACATTTATTTTGACCTTGAAAATTAACAGCAATTGTTAATTGATAATTATCTCTATTTCGATTGAATTTTTTCATGTCAAATTAGTGAAAATACAGAGTTATAATTTTAGAATAGTTTTTAGAAATTAATTTACATTAAAAATTAACAACAATTAATCAACAATTATTACAAAATTTATTTGGAAAATATAAGTGCATCATTTTTTAAATTTAAACATAATTTGGCGCTGTAAAATCTTGTCGATAAGTTACCATTATTTATTAAAAAAATGATGACAACAAGATTGAATGACAACATAAAAAACAAAAATTTTTTCTCATACATACCTATTATAATTATAACAATACCAAACAATACATATATTTTAATAATAATATCAGCATTTTTATTCATTTACTCATTTTAGTGATTCCACAGCCTAAATTTAAAACTTGTCAAAAGTCATAATACAACATATATGTAATGTGAATTATATTTATATACCAAAAATAAAAAATTCAAGGTTTTAAAATATATTGTTAAAAAATTAACAATAATTATTTATAACAATACGTAATAATAATACGTAAATTAATTTTAAAAATACAAAAATATATTTGTTATCAAAACATAAAGACAAAAACTTGACTATTTATTTTGTTATTTTTATTAAAACAAATCAATTTTAATTGTTAATAATAATGATTATTATTATTATTAGATAATTTTTTCAAATATTTTATGTTGTTTATATTGTGTAACTATTATTTCAACAATTATTTCAACAATTATTTCGACAATTATTTCATGGAAAATGAAAAGTAAAATGCCACCATTTAAAAGAAAAAAATCAGGTAAATCATTTCCTGTCAAAGTTTGCACCCTTGATGCTGAGTTGGAATTTAATCTTGAGGTTTGTTTACGAAATTCAATAAATAATAAATAAATAAAATGATATTAATATTCATTGATTAATAGTGGCGTGCAACTGGACGTGATTTATTTGATCTTATTTGTCGAACAATTGGTCTAAGAGAAACATGGTACTTTGGACTTCAGTATGAAGATGCAAAGGGTTTTATATCATGGTTAAAACTAGACAAAAAAGGTATGTAAATTATTGATATTATTAATTAATATTAAAAAATGATAATTAACAATTGATTGATTGATATATTTTTCAACAAACAAATAGTACAAGATCAAGGAATATCACAACAGCCAACAACGCCATTTATGTTTTTGGTAAAATTTTATCCTGAAGATGTTGCTGAAGAACTTGTACAAGAAGTAACACAACATTTATTTTTTCTACAAGTTAAACAAGCAATACTATCAATGGATATTTATTGTCCACCAGAAGCATCAGTTTTACTTGCATCATATGCTGTGCAAGCTAAATATGGTGATTGTGATGAGTCGTCATACAGACCTGATATGCTTGCCAGTGATGATTTATTACCACAAAGAGTTATTGATCAGTATCAAATGACACCTGAAATGTGGGAAGATCGTATTAAAATATGGTATGTTGATCATCGTGGAATGTTTCGTGATGAAGCTGAAATGGAATATCTTAAAATTGTCCAAGATCTTGATATGTATGGAGTTAATTATTTTCCAATAAGTGTAAGTATTATTTACATATAAATTAATTATTTTGATCGGTGCTAACAAATGTATATTTGTTTTTTTAGAATAAGAAAGAAACGAATCTCTGGCTTGGTGTAACATCACTTGGTTTAAATATATATGAAAAAGAAAATAAATTAGCACCAAAAACAACATTTACATGGTCTGAAATACGTCATGTTAGTTTTGATGATAAAAAATTTATCATCAAACCAATTGATAAGTCATCACCAAATTTTGTATTTTTTTCACAAAAAGTTAGGATGAATAAACTGGTAAGTTTTTGATAAATTTAACAACGTTAAAATGTAATTTTTATTTATTCTTTTATTTTATTTTTCTACAAGATATTAGATTTGTGCATTGGTAATCATGATCTGTTTATGCGACGTCGTAAACCAGATTCAATGGAAGTCCAACAAATGAAAGCACAAGCAAAAGAGGAGAAATCAAGGCAAGTTAATATTTTAAACACAAATTTATCTGTTAAATGTTTATTTAATTTATATTTTTTTTTTTTTTTTTGTTATCTAGACGGCACATTGAAAGAACCAAATTTGCGAGAGAAAAAGAATTACGTGAATCAGCTGAAAAAGAAAAACTTGAGATGGAAAAGCGACTTATGCAGTACCAAGAAGAAATTCGTTTAGCAAATGAAGCTCTGGTAGGTACATAATTTTTTTTCTTAAAGAAATATTTATTAATTATAAAAAAAAAAACAAAAATACAGCAAAGATCTGAGGAAACAGCTGATTTACTTGCTGAGAAAAGTAGAGTTGCTGAAGAAGAAGCAATGTTATTGAGTCAAAAAGCATCAGAAGCTGAACAAGAAATAACAAGAATACGTTTAAATAATATGAAAACAGAAGAAGAAAAAGTACACTTAGAACGTAAAACAAGAGAAGCTGAATTATTGACTGAAAGATTAGTACAAGAATCAGAGAGACGTGCTGCTGAAGCTGAAAAATTAAAAGATGAATTATTACGTGCACGTATTGCTGAAAAAGAAGCTAAAGAAAAGTTACTTGAATTTTTAAGTAGAAATGCATATAACACAACAGTAACAACACAAGTACCAAATTTATTTCCATCAACACAAATATTACCATCTGATTTACAAGCTGATTTTCAAACATTACAACTTGATAATGATCATTTATCAAATGATTTAAATGAATATGATCTTATAAATGATGGTGATGCTGATCAATTATCCCTTGAAATTGAAAAAGAACGTGTTGATTATTGGGAAAAAAGTAAAAATTTACAAGAACAATTACGTGATTTACGAAGTGAAATACAAGTTTTAAAAGTTGGTGAAAAACAATCGGAACTTGATCAATTGCATGAAGAACAGGTTCGTCTTGGTGAAAATAAATATAGTACATTGAAAAAAGTTAAGTCAGGATCGACTAAAGCAAGAGTTGCTTTTTTTGAAGAACTTTGAGTTTATCAATCATCCAGCATGTTTTCATTTTATAAAAATGAAATTGGATTTATTTTATTAACAAGCTCAACAAAAAAACAAAAAAAAAAAAATAACGTATCAAACTCTTGTATCAAAAATTAGCTTTTTAATAACCATTTGTCGTTAATTTAATTTCAATATGTATTTTTTTTTAGTACTCTTTTACATTTGACAAATTAATTATTATTTAAAAAAAAAAATACAGTGGAATGAAATCAAGTGCCTTGTGAGTAGTAGCAACTCTTAACATAGTTATATATATATTTTTTTGCACAATTTACAAAATTACAAATATATGATAAACTTTATAAACAATTTTTAAAAAATAAATAAATAAATCGTATTATTTTGATAGTCGTATTTTGTTAATTCATTTAATCAACATAAAGACGTATTAGGTCATCTTCTCTTGCTGGATAATTTGTAACTGGACATTTGCCTTCAATTTTTATTTTTATCAATATACATTGATAACAATAAACATAGCTGAAAATAATAAACAACTATTATATATTCATTTGAGAAAAAAATATAATTCAACAAGTAAAAAAATTACCAACCCAGAAATTGCAATAGCTGTTGGTATTTTTGGCTTTTTCATGCAAATTGGACATAATCCTTTATATTTTTTTGCCTTATCAGGAACCTAAATTAACAAAGATAATTTTTATAATTAGCTGTCATCTTATTTTTTGACAAATTTAAAATGGCATCATTAGGCTTACAAGACTATACTATGCTTGTATATTATTTTCATAATTATTCATTTTAATTTGAAATATCTCATGGCTTTTTATACCAACACCAGCTGAATGATGTTTATATTTTTTAGAAGAAATAATAATGTACTTACTGTTGGAGCTGGTGGAACTGGCAGTGATAAAAGATTAACATTAAAATTTTCTTGATTCCACCAATTGATAAATTGCAAAAAAAATGCACCAAGTTCTAAGGATCTTGTGAAACCTCGTTGGATTAAATGAGCACCATCATGTGTTGTAAATGTACCATTTTTCCATTTACTTAATAATTCAGATATTGATGTAAATTCTGTACCTGCTGAATATGTCAATGTCATTGACATAAAACGTAATAATGGCGTTGGATAAGTTGATCGTTTTGATATGTACAATAAATAGTAATAAATTCCCAAAAATGAATGCATTAAATTATATATTTTATATATTTTTATAAAATATATTTTAATATTATTTTTCCAATTGTTATTTAAATATTTTCCATCAATTTTATCCAGTTCAAATTTATCTATTTTTGATTTTACATATGGATTAAGTATCAACAAAATTAATGAATATAATTTTTGTTTATCAGATAATTTATTTGCTGTGTTTGTATTTGATAGTGATATTCTATTTAATCCATAAAATGTTTCCGAAAATGAAGCATCTAAAATTAAATTAATTAAACCGTATGATTATTTTGTTTTTTGTTTTATTAAAACAAAATTATTTACCATAATTTTTTAGATAAAATTTTTGAAGAAAGCCATTAAATAATGCGTAAAATTCATCAGACCACTCCAATGTCCATCCATATTTATCAACATTACAAGTAGCAAAAAACTAAAAATAAATAAAACTATTAATGATTGTCAAACAAAATAATAATCATTACCAGTGTTTGAACTTACAGAAAATATTTTTTTAAAAGCTGGTTCAATTGTTGATGCTAATGATTCTTGAGCAACAATTTCAAATAATGTTGGTTTACCATAAGTTGTTGTTCCAGTTAAATATGCACCTCTTTCAGCCATTTTATTAATTACTTAATTATCAATAACAAATTTAGTATCTGTCATATTGATCAACAATCAACAAGTCATTCTCCAACAAAAAATCAACAGCATGGCCACAACAACATAAACAAAAACATCTCAATGACATGTTGATAAAGGTTACCATAACCTTAGGAAAGAAGATCAACAACAACAACAACAAAACACAAAATGAAGTTACTCGGTGAATTTTTAAAATTAAATAAACATTCAAATAGATTATTTAGTATATCAAGATTCAATAAAAATCAAACAAACATTAATAATGATGAAAAAACAACCCACTTTGGTTATCAAACAGTCAAAGAAAGTGACAAAGAAAAAAAAGGTAAATTTTGATAAATAAAATAGCATGAAATGATTTATTATTATTAATTTATTTGTTTTAAAATTAGTTTACAGTGTATTTGAAAAAGTTGCTGATTCTTATGATGTAATGAATGATGCAATGAGTCTTGGTATTCATAGAGTATGGAAAGATATATTTATTCAAGAACTTGGTCCAACACATGGTTGTAAATTACTTGATACAGCTGGTGGTACTGGTGATATATCATTTCGTTATTTAAACTATTTAAATAATGTTAAAAATATAAAAAATATAAAAAGTCATGTAACTGTATCTGATATCAATGAAAATATGCTTGATGTTGGTAAAATAAGAGCTGAAAGACTTGGATATACTGTTGAAAAAGGATATGATATTAATTGGTCACAACAAGATGCTGAAAAATTAACATTTAATGATGAATCATTTACTGCATTTACAATTGCATTTGGTATTAGAAATGTCACTCATATCGACAAGGTAAATATGTGTAAATTAATTATTTATTTATAAAATAATAAATTTTTTTATATAATTTAGGTTCTTGCTGAAGCATACAGAGTTTTGCAACCAGGTGGAAGATTTATGTGTCTTGAATTTAGTCATCTAACAAATGATTCATTGCAATGGTAATAATATTATCAATTATTTTTAATTATTATTATTTATATTTGTTTATTTTTAAAAGGCTTTATGATAAATATTCCTTCCAAATGATACCTCCAATGGGAATGTTAATTGCTGGACAATGGGAACCTTATCAATATCTCGTTGAAAGTATCAGAAAATTTCCAAAACAAGAACATTTTAAGGTAAACAATATTATCAACAATTATTATATAATATTAAATTAATAATTATTATTTTTTCTTGATTTTAGGAAATGATTCAAGAGGCTGGCTTTCGTCATGTTACATATAAAAACTTGACATTTGGAGTTGTTGCAATACACTCTGGTTTTAAAATATAAATAAAATAATTGTTTTTAGAATGAGACTGTGTTAATGGTATTTTTCATTTATGAAAATTAAAATATACGGTAAATACAGATGAAGAGTCTATTCAAGAGTTCACAAACATTAAAAATTCCATACGGTCCCTATAATTTTTATTTCTTTTCTTTCTATTCAAGATGTGTTTTAATTTGAGTTTAGAAATAATAAAAATATTAAAATTTGATGGCTACTTTTTAGGTAAATTTATTTTAGCCTAATAAGCTTTAGTTTTCATTAATTTTATTGATATTTACTTGGTCTTACCTGTTTTTATTAATCAATAAATATTTCTTTTCATTATATATTTCATTTTGATGTCTAAAATTACAATGAAAACTTTATTCTCATTTAACACACATCTTGAATTATTTTTTCTTTTTATTCATTTGGCTTTTAGGCCAATTAGTAGACTAATAAAAATGGAAAATGCAACGAGTTTCGTTATCAATAACATTCATGAAACTCGGCATGATCATGAATTAATCAACAATTAATAAAAAATTAAATCCAGTCGATTACATTTAAAATTGATTCTTATTAGATGTGTTCTTTCTTTGCATCTATCAAACAAAGATACAATTAAAATAATTTATCTAACAAATATTACTTGATCTACGGCTCGTTGATATATATAATATTTTTTCTTTGTTTTTAAAATTGTGATAATTTATAATCTTAAAAAAAAAAGAAGACAAATATAATTTATAAACTTTCAGTTTCATTTTTTGTAATAATCTGATTATTTTTCTATTTTTTTTTTATATAGATACATCTGTGTAAATAATGTTTATATAAATTATTTGTGCATTAGAGTTTTATCGAACATTTGAAATTATTTATGAGCGAATTTAAAAAACAAAAAATAAAAAAGTTAGTTCGCTTTTTTGGGGACGGCCCTTAACCCTTTTATAAATTTGAATAATTTTAAATAAAATAACAATTGATATTTCATCTTCAATATCAAAGCATTATTATAACTATTAACTCGTGCAAAATCAAAAGAAAAGTAAATATCCAAATGCAATTTTGTGTAAATTTTTTTTTTTAGACTTTTTCATTAATCTTTAATGGAACACTTGTTATAAACCAAAAAGAAAACCAAGATATTTTATAAAATCCAATCAATGAAATATAATCAAATAAAAAAAAAAAACGGAATTAATTATACCAGATAATTTAACCATAATAATTGATGGTTTGTTCATTAATGGCGATTTAAAAAAAAATTAATATATCAATTTTGTATTTATTACATAATCTTTATTAAATTAAATTATTATTCTCATATTTTAACGAGAATAATAATTTCATCATCATTGTATCCACTTTGTACATAAGTCAAATATGATTATTAATTAATAATAATCGCCAACATTGAACACAACCATACATACTTAATATTAAAACAAAAATACAACAAAGTTATTTTTAATTTTCTTTCTTTCATTTTTTTTTTTTTTTTAAATGAGAAAAAAAAAATTGTATATTATTCTTTTTATCTATCAATGAAGTCCTTTCACATATTAATCACATAATAATTAATTATTATTAATTATTCATTTATTTTTTCTACTTAATTAGATGTGTAGAAACTCGATAAAACAAGTAATCATTAACAACATCGAGACAATGATTTTGTTTATATTAATTAAATATGTTTGATATTTTTTTTTTTTTAAAACTATGCTAGGAGGACTTCCATATCTTTTTTTTTTTTTTTTTTGTTTATTTACTTTTTCAAAACAGTTATTATTATTTTCTTTTAAATATATATATATCGGTTCACGCAGAGTTGGACATGGTGATGACAAGATGGAAGGAGGAATTAAGAGGGGAAAATAGTTTTAAATGTTGTGAAAAAAAAGAAAAAAAAAATAGAAAAAGAATAAAAATTAAATAAACCAGCTTATCCACTTTTGAAAAGGAGAATGGCCACTTGACCAAGGTAAAAATAAATGAAATGTCTTGTTTCATGTGTTACATAGCTGCCAAAATTACGTCCGACAATGCAATGCCACGTTGGATTGTACTTTTTGTCAAATTCTTTCTTGACAAATGCAGCAATATCCTGGAAAAACAATACATTAATTAATTATCAATCATTTATTTTTAATTATAAAATTTTATACCTTTTCAATGTTGTATTTTTCTAATGCTTGAGTCGTACAATCAACAGCATCTTGCTGCATCTCTTCTGACATATCAGCATTTTTAATAACAGCTTTGCGATCTGACATGTTGTGTAAACTATAAATTTATTAAATAAATTAATAACAAAATTTTAATTTCTATCAAATAATAATTTCTAATTTAATTTTTCAGTCATTATTAATTTGATAATAACAAAAGACTCGCTAATGTTGTCATGGAAACGTGAATTTCTTGTTTTTTTTTTTTTTTTTTTTTATGAAAAAACAAAAGAAAATATAAAAATGATGAAAATAAAATGAGAGTAAACAAATGTGTAATATGAATATTGTAAAAATAAAAATAGATTAATATTTTCAAGTCAATGTGACCCCAAAAATAGAACAAATATATTTATTTTTTTCATCATTGATTTAACAAATTTCAAGACCTTGATAATTTTATGTTACAATAAAATTACCTGTCAATGATTATTTTATTTTTTTGATTTATAAAAATATACGTTAATCAATAATCACGTATTTCACTTTACCAAAACTATCATGTACATTTTTTATTTGTAAAAGTAAATAACGTAAAGCGAACAGACCTTGTCAAAGGTACTCGTGATATTTTAATGGTTGCTTGAACATTAAACGCCGGCATGTTTTTATATTTAATTTAATAAAATTTACTATTTGAAGCTAATAAAGTTATTTATTACTGTGAAATTATGATTCCTTTTTTTTTTTTTCGAAATATTTAATTTAAGGAGAAAAAATGTGGGAGGTAGAAACGCGGGAGGATTAGTTTTGTCGATATATGGAATAATAAAAATAGAAAATAGCATAGCGATAAAAAAATTGGGTCGATTTTATTGACTAATTTTTTTGGTAATTTTATTTTAAAAAAATTAATAATAAATGTTGATTTATTTATATAGAAAAATGATGATAATATTTAAAGAAAATAAAATTTTTTTTCGATCAAGATAAATGGGTAAAATGATGACATGTAAAAAAATGAACAATTTTTTTTTTTTAAGTCAATATATAAATTAATTTTCGTGTAAATACGTACTTTCTTTGGTTAAATCGCCAACGTTTTATCAATTAGTAATGATCCTTGATGGATATTTAGAATTTTAATATATAATTTTGTCAAAAACTTGCCAAAAATATATTTTGAGTTGTATTTTTAATTTAAAAATAATTTTTTATTTTTATATTATTATAAATTTATTTTTCCAGAAAATTTATCTCTGGACACGAGCTGACTCTGAAATTTTGTCGAACAGACTGAAGATTGAAGCGCCTGGTCTGTAAACTATTGATCCTATTATTTCATTGGCTGACTGGCAGGGTCTTCTATCAGCGTCTTCTATCACTTCATATATATATTTTTTTTCATCAAATGGCCGTCATAATGGCGCCAAAAAAACAAAAAAATAACGAACTTTTTTATTATTTTTTTTTTCAACAAAATTCAGTATTCATTAATTATTATTAAGATTTAAATGATAATAATTTATTAATAAACTTATTATTAAATATTGAAAGGTTGAATTAAGAAAATTAACAACAAGATAATTTCAAAAAATCTAAACAATAAATTTTGCATTTTTATTATTGTTTAATGGACAAAAAATTAATATTTATAGTGAATAATTAATATAATTAATATTCATTAATATTCATCGTTATAATATTTATGCTTATAAACAATTCATTTATTTAGTTTTAGTTTTAATTATTATTAAGGTGGCAGCACATGTCGGCATCTTGAACTTTTATTTTAACCGGCCATCTTGTTTTTGTGTATAGATAAATACGTAGTTGTAAAAAAAAAAAAGAATACAAGTCGCATTTGGATTTTGGATTAAAATTAACACTCAACAAAGTGCCCTTTATTTATAAATAATAGTAAAATAAATAATTAACAACAAAGAAAAAGACTTTAAATTGTATAATTTTATCCATTTTAAAAAAAAAAAGACTAACACATCAACAATAACAAAAAAAAAAAAAGAGTAAAAATATTTATATATAAATTGAGCATAAAGTTAATAATAATTGTAAATAACAATAATAACAATGTCTCACGGAGGAAGAAATGAGTGTAGAATATACGTGGGAAATTTACCACCAGATATTAGAACCAAGGATATACAAGATTTATTTCATAAATTTGGTAAAGTAACATTTGTTGATTTGAAAAATCGAAGGGGACCACCATTTGCGTTTGTTGAATTTGATGATCCAAGGTAAATATTATTGCACTAAACATAAAATTATCAATTATACAAAAAGAAAGATATTGAAATGATTAATGAATTATTAAAATTTGTTTAAATAATAGAGATGCTGAAGATGCTGTTCATGCAAGAGATGGATATGACTATGATGGTTATAGATTACGTGTTGAATTTCCTCGTGGTGGTGGACCAAGTAATAATTTTCGTGGTGGACGTGGTGGTGATAGTGGTGGACGTGGTGGACGTGGTGAAATGAGTAATCCACGTGGACGTGGTCCACCAGCACGTCGTTCACAATATCGTGTACTTGTAACTGGTCTACCACCATCTGGTAGTTGGCAAGACTTAAAAGATCATATGAGAGAAGCTGGTGATGTTTGTTTTGCTGATGTTTATAAAGATGGTACTGGTGTTGTTGAATTTTTACGTTATGAAGATATGAAATATGCTGTTAAAAAACTTGATGATTCACGTTTTAGATCACACGAGGTTTGTGTTTACATAATATCCATAGTTCATTGCTATTAATAATAAAAATAATAATCATAATAATTGTTGTTGTTGTTGTTTTAAACAGGGTGAAGTTGCCTATATTCGTGTCAAAGAAGATCATGCTGGTAGTGATCGTGGACGCAGTGAAGATCGTGACAGAGGTCGTAGTCGTTCACGTAGCTATAGTCCACGTCGACGTGGATCACCAACATATTCACCACTTCGACGTAATTATTCGCGTTCAAGATCACGCTCCAGATCACGCTCTTACGACTAAGTGTGTACGTATAAGTCATTATACATGTCCATCATAACACAAAACAATGAAAAACAAAAAAAAAAAGATATTAAATTTAATGATTTTTTTTTCTTTTAATTTTGCTCCTATTAAATAATTTATCTTTCTTTTTATTCCAAATCTTTTCGTTATTAGTAATTTTGTTTATCTCTTCTGGTTTATAATAATTTAGACAAAGAAAAATAATTATGACGATTAATCAATTAACTTTTCAAATACTTTGGAAATTCGCTTTTTTTTTTTTCTAAATTGTGACTAATTAAAGACACTTTTCCAATTTTTTTTTTTTATTGCCAATTAATAATATTATTAACAACAAACACCAACAATAGTGTGTAAAAAAAAATAATAATAAAATAATGAGACAAAGATTTTTTAAAAGAATATTATTGGGAAATCGTGTTCACTTAGTTTTTTGTTATTTTTTTTTCTTCCTCTTTTGAATAAACAAATTTAATATTAATTATTATTATTTTTTTAATTAAATTGTTTTTGTACAATTAAACATTCCGTTATGATTTTAATTTTAATTATAATTTTAATTTACTGTTCTAATTGCATGAAATTGAAATTGAAATTTTGAATTAAAAAAAAGAAAGAGAAAATTCAAAATAAAAGAAAAAATCAATAAAAATGCTCAAAATTATTTTTGACCAATTATTGACTCGATAAAGTTTTTATAAATAATATTCTTTAACAAAGTACATTATCACTTATAACAATCAATGAAAAAACAAACAAAAAAAAAACAAACCAATTTATCAAAAAAAAAATTGTAGAAAAATTTTTCTTTTTTTTTTTTTTGTAAATTTAACAAAACATAAAATAATATATCTAATATTTTTTTTCCGAGTGACTTTAATAATAGCACCTTAATTTGTATAAAAAATAATAATTAACCAACAAACACAGCTGTTTGAAAACACGAGTGAATTTAATTTTTTTTTTTTTTTAAAAACATTAATGAAGAAAAGAAGAAAATAAATGATTTTTCTATTTTTAATTATCCATCTGCCTTTTAAAATAAATTTCTTTTTTTTTTCTAAATATATTTATCATATAAAATAATGAAAAAAAAAGAAAAAAAAAATAAAATTCACATGAAAAACTAAATGAAAATTGTTAAACATTTTCAAATCAAGAAAAATTGTTTTTTAAAAAAAAAAAAAAAAGTCTTTAAATAGTAATTAATTATTAAAATTATAATAAAAATCTGAATTCAATGATGTATGTGTATTAAGAAACTAATGTATTTTTTCTTCTTTTGTATATTGGATTGGATTGTACCACAATGAATGAAAAACTGAATCCCACACGATCTTGATTCTTCGATGGATTATGGAAGCCCGCGTTTTGGATGGATTTTATTCGGACAAAATTTGTTTATTTAAAAAAAAAAAAAATAATATCAAGTAAAAGGGATTTTAAAATAATGGACAGGATAAAGTTAACAAGAGGAATATTTAAAATAGAAAAATAACCGGATTCAGGATAAATAAATAAAATATTAATTTAAAAATCTAAAAGAATAAAGGGAACGCGAAAGAAAAATAATTAAAAAACTGGATTTTCATCGAGACAAAATGAACAGATGGCCACAAGGATTCAAAGCAGTTTGATAAATCTCTTTTTATCTTTATTATTTTTAGTATAATCAATAACTTTTTTTGTTAAATTAATTTTTTCCATCAAAAAGTAGTTTGCATTTTAACAATTTTTGTTTACACATTAACAAATTATATAATTTTTTACTTTTTTTTATTAAATTTTTTTTCATTGAGTGCGTGGATAGTTCAACGGATCTTGGAGGATAAACGCACCTGGAGGATTTTAAATGATAATTACAAAAAAAAATTAAAATATATAGAAAATATTATTATGAAAATAATAATGGCCTTGCGTCTCGATGGAATCTTAATTTTATTTTCGACAATTAAGGAAGATTTAAAATAATAATAAACGTGAAGGATTTTATTGGGATTTAGGATCATTCATCGCGGGATGATATTTCATGACGAGTACGAAATAATATATTTACAATTAATAATAATTAAATTATTATCATAATGGATATCATGATGATTTTTGGATAAAAAAAAAAATTCATTCATTTGGATATTTAATAAATAAAATATATTTATATACAGGATTATAAAATTTGTGTTGTGGAGGAAAAAAGAGAGATAATTATCTTGATGGATTCTTCTTTTGTTGTGGACTTGACAGGATATATTGGATCATTTTAAAATATACTTAATGGATTTAAAAAAAAAAAGGAGAACATATTGATTTTATTGTGTGGAACCACCAATTGAGGTACTTGATCACTCAATTGCATTTTTTTTTTTCATTTTTGCATCTGTTAATTATTCATTTTTGCATGCATCTAATTAGGTTCATAATTAATTATTATCATTATTTTTTTTTTTGTCATTTTATTTACTTAGAATTTATACATAATAACACAACAACAATAAATAATAATTATTTTAAAAAAAATATCATGGTTTTTTATTATTAAATCCATTTGTTTGTTGAATAAATTGTTAATTGTTGAAGATTAAATTAATTTCTTCAAGTTAGTCAATGTTTTTTTCTTCAAGTTGTTGGTTCTGATGGCTGTTGTCTAATATAAGCAGCTATATTCAAGTGCCTCATTTTAAGTTGATAAATAAAAGCGGGTTTTTTTTCTCTGACAAATTTAAAACGGTCTAATTATTTACAATACATACAACTTTAAATAAATAAATAATAGTGAAAATAAACAAAAAATAATGATGGACATATCTAGTCCAATTGATGATAGATTTTCTGATGATTCATTTAAAAATTTGAGTCAAGAAAATATTCGTAGACATTCATTTTTAAGGTTAAGCACAAAAACAACAGCACCAAGACGTATATCATTGCATCAAAGTGTATTAACACGTAATAATTTAGATGATTCGTTTAATCAAAAAGTTAAAAATGATTCAATTGAATATGATGGTTCATTTACTGTATATACCTCTGATCGTTTACATATGAAACCATCAAATGATCCATTTGATGGTAACAATTGGTCACTACATGAAATGATGGAAGACAGTGCTTCAACTGGTATTGTTCTTAAATCAAATGAACCATGGCGACAAACAGCAACAAAATTATACAATGAATTTCTTGAAATTATTCAAGCACATTCAAATCAAACTCAGGTATTTATTTCAATCAAAAATAATCATCTCCAGTATGTATATTTTAATTGTTTATTCATTTGTTTATTAGGTTTTTGAGACAATTAGTGATTTTATACAAAATTGTAGTGATACATTACAAATAATGCGTGAAATGCAATCAAAAGTTGATACAACAAAACGTTCAAATGAAGAATTAAGCCTTGAAAATGAAAGAAATACATGGCGTTTAATATATTGTCTATATCAAAATCGTTTAGCATCTCAAAATTATCAAAATCAAATGGATTGTGATGATGATGATGATGAAAATGGTAATAATAATACAAATATATCAGAAAAAGATGTCATAAATAATCTCATTAAAAATGAATCACAAATACGTGAATATCAATTAATAATTGATTGGCTTGAACAAAATGCACTTGATCAAGCTGAATCATTACCAAAAATTGAGCATTACACTGATAAAACAGTTGCATGGGAAAATACAATTCATCAAATAAATAATAAAAAATGTGGTATATCATTTGGTTCAGTTAGACAAATTGTAGATTCATTAGATCCAGATGCACCAGTACGTGAAGGTAAACCACTTCATGATCTTGATAAAGAAGATGATAAAAGATTAGAAAAACGTATGTTTATTGAAGTTAGATGTGGACGTTTACAACGTGCACAAGAATTAGCAATACATTGTGGACAACCATGGAGAGCAGCATGTTTACTTGGTTGGCAACCACATCACGATCCAAATTATAAAAATCCATTAAATGATACAAAACTACCAATTGAAGGTAATCCCAATCGTGGATTATGGAAAGTAAATGCTTGGCATATGTCAAAAGATTCAAGAATTGGTTTATATTATCGTAGTATTTATGCTAGTTTATGTGGTAATGTTGAACAATTACTTGATGTTGCATGCTCATGGCAAGATGGCTTATGGTCATACATGAAAACACTCATGGATATTGAAGTTGAAAGTGAACTACGTGGTATTATGAGTAAGAGTTATCCAAATATGACTGATGATTATTGGAAATATAAAAAATCACTTGTTGATATATTTGATAATCTTCAATCATCAAAAATTAATGAAATTAGAAATCAATCAAATAAACCAGAACATATTATACAAAAATATTTAATACTTGATGATACACAAAAATTAATGGAACAAATTAACATATGGATTGATGATAAAATATGTCAACCACAATTTATACGTTTTTTAGCACATTTAATACTATTTTTACGTCAAATTGGCAAAAATATTAATGAAAAAATTGCTAATAAAGTATTATTGACATACGTTAATGATGTTTTGATTGAACTTGGTGATCCAATATTAATTGCTTATTATACATCACAATTACCAAAAGATGAACAAATTATTATTTATGCGTCGTATCTTGAAAATATTAAAAATTATGATATGAGAAAGAAATGTTTGGTTGCTGCTGAAGAAGCTAATTTAAATGTTGAAGCTATTACAAAATTAGTTGTTGAAAATATTAGAAATAAAAATATTGTTAATAATTTTGATAATAATGAATTGACTTGTAAAATTAATGATGATGATATTGAAAAAATTGAAGCATTAGATTGGCTTACATTTTATGATAGTCAACGTGATGAAGCACTTTGGCAAGCAAATGCATTGATACGTTATTTTTTGACTTGTGAAAAAATTGATGCTGCTCGTCGAGCATTTAACAAGGTAATTATTAATTTAGTAAAATTAATTTTTAATATATACATTTGTACATATATATTTATTGTTTTTTAATTAATTCAAGATGCCAGCTGATTCTATTGAAGTAATTATGATAGAACATCCATCATTGGAAGAAACAATGCCAAATGTTTCAATTGTCAATGAGCCAGTTTACAAGGCATCAGCATCAATAAGAGAATATTTGTGTTACAAAGCTTATCTTGATGCTCAAGAAGGCTTTCAAGAATGGTTTTCACATTTCCATCAGGGTAAACCGGCACCACTTGAGCCCATGTCTACTTATCCAACATTTACTGAAAAAGTTGCATATGATCATAAAAAAGCTCAGTATGCAGCTGAGTTGGAAAGATGGAAATGTACAATGGAACATCACACCAAAGTAATGTTTCCTGATGGTGGATGGTTATCAGATTCAAATACTGATCCAGTTCTTGAAGAAACACCTGAACATATTCTTCGTAAACATCAATTAGATAAATTACGTAGTCTTTGTATTCCAAAAGTTGTACTTTTATTACTCAATGTTATGTCTGAAATGAATGAACATGATAATTGTGTTGAACTCGCTGATACAATTGCATCATCACAATATAAATTATACAAACATTTTTCAACAGAACGTATGCGTGAAGTTTATCGTAAAATATCAGAATCATCAATAATACTTATGGATCAGAAAAAAGATGCTTGGGGTTATTCAAGATAAAAACAAAAGCATTACCTGAAATTATTAATAAATAAACATCAGATTTTTACAAAACGAATTTTCTCATTTTTATTGTCAACCACTTTGAGTTAATATAAAATTCAATACATTGTTAATAATAAATAAACAATAAACTCATATTTTGTTATAATTTGTCATGAAAACAATTAGTAATAATAAAAATAATAAAATAACAATAATTATATATATGAAAATTGATTATTTCTTTTTTTTTTTTAAATATTAAATATCATGTAAACATAAATTATTTAAATTTATTAATTTTTTCTTTTAGTTGGGTTGACTTTAAATCCGATTTAAACTTACATGCTAACACTATCATTTTGTTTGATTTTTATTTCTTTTTAAATTCGACTAATAGACTATGAAACAATTTTTTTTTCGTTCGTTGTTTTACATATGGGTTTTAAATATATATAGATTTTTTTTTTTTTCATTTTTCATTACAACCATTTGATGAAACAGTGATTCAATCGACAATTATTGTACTTTATTATATTAATTATGAAATTGAATATTAAGATGAATTAAATATCATCAACGTCCACATTAACAACTAAATAAAATTCATCAATAAAAATTTACAAAATAAATCATAAAATATCATTTCATTAAGATATTATCAACTAAACAATTAAAAACAAAAAAAATTATTGAATTTTATTTATTTATTTAATTGAAAAGTAATTTTTACTGTTTTTTTTCTTTTAATTTAATAATTATAGATAAATATTTTCTTTTTTTTTTTTGTTAATCAACACTTTTGTTTTTAAATTTCTAAAAATCTTTTTAAAAATTTATTTATTTGTTTTTTTTTTTTTCTTATTGAACTAGAAGATATTTATTGTCACTGTAAATATGTTGTGAAAAAAAAAGTCAGATAATATGATATGACATTTGGTTTGATATATTCAAAGATTAAAAAGTTATTGACGAATAATTCTGATTCTTTTTTTTTTTTTAACAGTCATCAATGAATCATTCAATAAAGTAAATATTACTCTCGATATTTTTCACATTTCTAATGTTAATAGTTAGTTAAACATTATTAAATAAAATAATTTTTATAGCAAAAGACGCATTTTCTATTGTCTAATTTATTAATAATTTTTCAAATATTTATTATTTTCATTTGTTAATTAATTATTGATGTCGATAATAAAAACTATTTTCACTTTTGTTATTTGTTTTTATTTTATTTGTTATATATTCTGGAAAAATTATAATCACTTTGAATAATTATTATCATCATAAATACAATAATATTGATAAATAAATTTTCTAAATATTTATTATTATCATTATTTTAATTATTTTATTATTTAATTTTTATATTATTATCAACATAATTTCTAATTTACATTTGATTTCATTGAAAATTAATTTATGATAATTTTTTAATGAAAAAAAAAATAACAAAAACAATTTTGATAATGTTTTTTTAATGATTGAAGTTTCTTAAATTTATTACATCAGTTTATTTTGTTATTGTTAATTTTAATTTGTTGCGTTTCAGTTAGTCAAGCTGATGACGACAAAGTATTCCAATAATTATTTTTTATTAATTATTTTTATCATTATTATCAGATGATAATTTATTGTCACATTCACAGAAGTAGGATTCCATTTTCCCTTAAACTATAAATTATTCTAATTATTATCGAATCAATTTGCTTACAATTTGTGTGCAATTATTGTCACATTATTAATTATCGCCTTGTTTTTTTTTACATTATTATTATTTATACATTAATAACAAATTTGATGATATTGTCAATGTTAGGTCTATTGCCAAATTGTAGTGCTATATTATTGTTAGTTATTATCAATATTAATTTTGATAAAACACAACTAACTATCCTGATCAAAATATTGCAACGAAAAAATCTAAAATATCTAAATTACAAGCTACAGACCCTGTGGCTATTTCCCTTTGAACAAAAATAATTTATAAACTAATAATTGTATTTTCTTGTTTTATTTTCATAATGTTTAATTTCAATTTTAAATATTTCGTGTTTTTTTTGAACAATCGAAATTATATTAACCACAATATTTTACTTTGAAATTATTCAATAGAGAAATTTTAATTTCAAATATTTCGATCAAGATATTTAGACGTGAAATAGTATTATTTAACATGTTTTTAATTTTCATGCTCAAGATGAATTTAATTTGATTAATTTTGTTGTATTTTTTAATTAATTTTTTTGATATGCGTGAAAATAATTATTTACTTGTTGACAATTCCCACTAGAACAATGTGGATGGATATATTTTATAATAAACTAAAAAGAAATGACAAAAAAAAATTAAAAAAAAAACAAAATTAATTCTCCTTATTCTATAGATTGATTATGTATTTCGTTGACTTCTTGGTTGATATTTTTCTTCTTTTTACTTCGATTTATTTGATGTCTTATCTAAATTATTACATACTTTCATGATTTTCAGAGACGTTTTTGCTTAATCAACGTCTATACTTTCTTTTTCTTTTAAAGACTAATACTTTCATGATTAAATTAGAAAAATTTTCAACACAGTTTTACTCTTGACGAATAATTGATCATTTTAAACGAGTCCCAGTGGGTGTCAAATTATTAAAAAATAAACAAAAAATTCATAAAATAATTCAATTTTTATGTATATAATTTATACATAACGCTTTTTTAATTTTTTTTTCATTTATTCAGTGTGAATAAACGAGACATAAAATACCTCCGTTCAAGGCACGATTTATACTTTCATTTTTATTTCAAAAATTTTCACGCTTATATCATTAAATTTCCTTTTTTTTTTCAAATTATTTTTTCCTTCATTTGGAAGATAAAATATAGCACATATAGAATTCGTAATTTATTTTTATTTTTTCAATGGACACTAACAGTATTTCCATGAAAAAAAAAAATCATTTTTTAATTATTTTTAATGATTATTTATAATTATTAAATAGATTTTGAGTATAATTCTTTTTTAAGCTTAATTTTTCAAAAGATATTTCAAGTTTTTGTTGTAAATTTTAATGGCAAATTGACAACTGGCCTCAATTCCATAATGACAAATGCAAAAACATCGTCATAAATTAAAATATACATTTATAATTATGTAAATATTTATAATAATATAATTATTATTATAACGTCAAGACGTAAACATTAAAATGATTTATTTTTATTAGTTGTTATCTTGTCATTAACATTTTTATTGTCGTAATGAATTTTATTATCAACTACATTTTATTATTGTCAAACAGACAGCATTTTTCATTGTTTATTTTTTTTTTTATCATAAACTTATTGTAAATATATTACCAATAGTAATTTTTTTTTTTCATTTAATATTTTATTTATAAAATTATTTAATAAAATGATTTGTTTTATTTTTTTTTTTTACACATTAAAGAATCGTTGGATTTTTTTATTCATAAAATTTTATCTCGATGTGAATTTATCAATAAAAATGTTCATTTTTATCATCAAAATTAATTTAATTTTATTTTTCAATTAATTTTTCTTTATCCTCCAGTTAGATAATATAATTTTTTATTGTCTGAATTTCAAATATATTTATGATCGATTTATTTATTGTCGAGAAATTTTTTAATTTTCAAGTATTGTCATCATATCGATCATTTTAATTTGTAAAATTCTTTTTTTTTATTTTATCTTTTCATTAAGAAATTAATTGATTAATAATAATTTAATTATTTTTGTCATTTGAACTTGATTAAAACCCTTTTTTTGTTATCTCATCATTACGGACGTGTTTAATTAACGTTTTAATTTTACCAATTTGTATTTTTTATATTTTTTACTTTCTTTGTTTATCACGCTCTCTAATTAATTGTATATAATATTAATATGAAATATTGAATCTGATAGATCTTAAAAATATTATCCTCATTTTATTTAAATACCTGCTTTTTCCATCGTCATTATTATTATTTAATATTATTTATTGGATGATTAATTACAACCTTTTTTTGTTTTTTTTATTTCTAAATTTAATTATCAGTATACGTGTATCAAAGATATTTTCATAAGATGTTTCATTTAACTTTCATACTTTTGTAATTACCTAAAAATTGATTAGCCAATTATTTTTTTTTTTTTGTATCATTATTGTTACGTTTGTTTTATTTTGTTTGTATTTTATTATTAAATTTTTATTGTCATATTTTTATAGATGTTGATTCATCTTGAAGATAAAATGGCAATAATTATTATTGTAAATATTTTTAATCCATTTGATGATGACAATGTTGATAAACAATTGCCAGATGATGTTTCACCAAGATTTTTAACATGAATTTTCCAGCCAAGATTTTGATGTGTATAGCACTAAAAAATAAAAAAATTAATTAATAAAAATAAATATAAATAAATAAAAATAATAAAAATATAATTTATACTTGATAATAAACAAGATCTGGTGTGTCATCAGCAACTGTCCATACAAGTTCACCAGGTTCACCTTGATCACAATCAAGTCTAAGTGTTTCAAAGAAATTAGCAAATGTTGGGGATTCAGAGCTCATGTCAACAGTCATATGTGCCCATTCACAATATCTACCAACAGCAGTAGGTGTTGGATAACCTTCTGAATCATAATTAACACCAGCAAATACTTTTTCATTTGATCTTTGTGATTCAGTTTTTTGTCCAAATCCACCTTCAGGACTTGATGTTATGTAGAATGGATGATATCTTGCTGGTTTTGTTGGATCATTACCACCCTCAACAATAAATACATATGTTTTACCTCTTTCAACTGTTATTTCTGGTATTAAAAGTTCATTTATAAACCAAGCAATTCCCCATGATGGTTGTCCAGTTATACTTAAATAACCACGTTTGCCACCAGTTGGTCCAATTCTTGCTGTAAAATTACTAACACCTGTTATTATTGCTGGTGGCCATGGTTTTATGTTATCATCATCAGATTCATCAGGTAAATTATACAATGAATTTGTACATTCATGAATATTTTTTGATGTAAAATCAATACGTATATCTTCAACTGTATTATCACCTGCCCAATGAGCATTTGCTTCACCACGATCATTTAAAATTCCAATTGCAGCAATAACACTTGTTTCACTCTCTGGTATCATGCGATCTTTAACTGGTTCATTTGTACGCATAGGTCGTACATATGTTACTATAAATTTAAAATATATAAATTATTATTAATCAAGCAAGTTAAAAATAAAATTAAATATTAATATTCAATAAGTATTTACCAGTTGTAATGCCATTTTTTCTTTCACCATCAAGTAATATTGCATCATTTTTACCACCAACACGTTCATCAGGACAAACACCTCTTGTACCATCACATTGTGCAATATCAGACATATAATAATCTTCAGCAATGAATTTTTTCTTTTTTTTATCGTAACCAATAACAACAACATCACCACCAACCATTTCAGCTTTTCCCTCACGACCAGATAGACCAAATGCTACATATTGATCCTCATTTATTCTACCAGATAAACGTATTTGTACATCTTCACCCATTAATTCCCACTGTACTTGAACACGACCTTCAAGCATGTCTTTGCAATTTGTCAACTCTTGACTTCCTGGCATTCCATTTGACACTGGTGGATCAGTCTGAAATTTATATTTAATTATTAATAAATAATAATTACATTAAATTAAAACAAAAAATACATTTTTCATTCTACCAATTTAATAAATAAAAAAAATTATTCGAATTATTAACTTACTGGAATGTACCACCAAGGCGGCTATTTAAAAATCCAATTTTAACAATAAATTTTCATGAGAAAAAAATAAATGTAAATAATTAATGTAATAAAATTGATACACAACTTACAGTTATTTTTGTTTGACCCAATGCTGGTGGTACATCAAGATCTTTTGGTATCATAACATGTCCAAAATTATGTTTATATTGAACACACCAAACTGATAGCCAATCAATATCAAATATAGTCATTGATCCTGGCAAAACAATTTCAATATCTTCACCCTGATATCCACGTAATTTTGATGAACTAAAAACAAAAAAATACAAAAAATAATTGAATTGACTATTTTACTGTCTAGAAAATATAATTTCTTTTTTGTTTCTCTACTCTTAGGAATAATATTAAATTGACAATTTATCCAACTCATTTATCTCACTTAGCTAATTAATAATGAGACGTATTCTGTTCAAGTGGGGAAAATTTTGTTATATATATATATAAGAGAGATGTCATTCAATTTGGGCTCACCCTATTTGTTAATCTTTCAAGAAGCAATCACGACATTCCCACAAATAATAATAAGAGAAAAAAATAAACAAATAATATACAAAAATTTGTGCCAAGATAATAGCTAACAAGGAAATTTAGAAAATTTAATTTGTAATTTTTTTCAGGATGATTATGTCGCTTATTAAAATATATATAAATTAAATTACCTTCCCATTTCATTTGGCACTTTTGTACCCATGATGTTTGGCTCACTTCCAGTACCAACCCAAAAATATGCATCTGGACCAGCTCCATCATAATGAAGATTTGGTATGTAAATTGTTTTACTATCTAAAATACTTATATTACCACTTCGCAAACCATGTGCAAGTCTTGAAAATTCTGGTAACATTTTTAGTCTTGGTATTTCTAAATTTGATGGTATTGCAACATCTCCAAAATTTACCTTTAATCATAGAAAAAAAATTATAAATTTATTTAAATAATGTCAATATTAATTAGTATTCTCATGAAAAAAAAAACATAAATTTTTATCTTGCAATAATATTAATGTCTTATTCATTTAGTAAAACGTTTTTTTTTCATAAAATTATATTTTTTATTGTTTGAAAAATGTAAAAAAAAATACTTTGTTATTTTTATTTTTATATTTATAAATTCAATTGATGTGTTTTTATATTTTTTAATATCTAAAAATGCAATTTTATGAAGTTGGTGAAAGAAACCCCAGTAGTTAGATCGTTTATCTGGTAAGCTGGGATTTATATTTTGGTATATATCGTTGGGGCTGGTTCCCCTATTACACCATCTCGTCACCCTTCATGATCTAGAAGCCTCGAGGCACTTTGCGTCATGATGGTGATGGTCTCATCCCTCTTCTTTGACTATTATGAACTCAAGGGGTGGAAAAATTGTTGAGAAATAAATTGTGGCCTGAGAGATATACGAAATAACGATACGTATCGTTGCTTTACCATACTGACAAGACAATGACACTTTTATATTCAATTTTTATTTGTCCATTATCACATATTAAATATAAAAAAAATATTAATTCGATTTAATAATATTTGTGTGTTTTATTTATTTTTTTTTACTGATGGATTTGTGATAAAAAGAAAGCTGCGACGATAAAGATAAACCGATTAGCCAGAAAAAAGGAAAAAACATGAAAAAAAATTTGAAGAATAAAAAAAAAATAATGCGATTATCTGAGATTTTGTCAATCTTTTTAGATCCAGCAGCTTTTGGTCAACTTGGACCACTTAACAACAAGACAAAGGAGATGATAATAATAATAATGGCTTAACAAAATATACAGGCACTATAAAAAATCAGTTATTGCGAGGGATTTTTCTTTATCGCAGTGGTAAATTGGATACATGGTGTTTATTTTTTTATGGAAACTTTATAGAAAGTTAGAGAGACAGGATATACATAAATAAATAAGACTGGATAAATAAGTATTCAATATAAAATACTTTTAAACATTTTTTTTTGTATTTCAAGATACAAAATATCAAGTACAATTGTACAATAGAAGCTAATGTTTGAGGATTGTTATTATTAATGTTTAAATGGTGTCTTCAGGTAAGCATCAGAAGTTCATCTACAGACCGGCGATAGTTATGCGGCTGTCAGAGAGGAATTTAATCAGAGATTCATATTCCATGATCATCATTTGCATAGTGGATCAGTAATAATCCTACT
>JAPYYR010001077.1:0-18353 GCA_030523065.1 Aphidius colemani | reverse complement strand
TATAAAATCGAAGAAGTAAATTTTGAATGAGCAAATACCTCCTCAGTCATTCTATGCTCCTGATAGAAATCGAAAAATTTTTGAAAAAAAAATTGGGAAATTATAAATTTAAAGAGGTAAATTAAAAAAAAAGCGATTTTTTTTTTGGTAAACAATTTTTATTTATTTTTTATTCATTCATATAATACTAAACAGCATGATTTTATTTCACGATTAAAGATTCGTATGACATATTAAAAACAGGAAGAGAACATTTGTATTTATTAAGTTCATTCCTTACAAAAGGCATATTTAAAAAAAGGCTAATTTTTTTTTTTTCAGTATATTCGCTGATAGATAACGCTTTCTGATTCAACAGATGGCGTTTACCCGGAGCTTTGATAGAAGATTATGTTGAAAGGAAGCACCTAATTATTCACCTATTTTTTTAGGTTAAACAAGGTTCAACTAACATTTACATGGTTCGTCGTGAATAACAACAACAAAGGACCTTGTTTTGTATATAGTCTTATCAGAGACAACTTGATTGACAAACAATTGGCAATGAGTCATATTTACGAAGATCCTTTAGGATTTACAAAAAGAACAGCATCGATACTTGATGGCCTTGGTGCTGGTGAAATAGCTAATGAGTTTAAAAAACGTCATATATCAACTGATGCACTTGGCAAATTAACAAAAGATGACTTCATAAAACTTGGTGCAAGCATCGAACTAGCTGACAGTATGTATCAACAATTTAATACCAAAAATCAGTATCGTCAAGCAACTGATTCTCATGATGATAACAGGTAAACAACTTCTATTTATCTTCTATTTATTCATACCTATAATACTAAACAGCATGATTTTATTCCAGGATTAAAGATATGTATGACATATTAAAAACAGGAAGAGAACATTTGTATTTGTTAAGTTCTTTCCTTACATATGCATATAAAAGAGTGCGAATGAGTCCAAATGACTTCATTGTTAATCAAAATAGAAATGAACGTGCCAGTGCAATTTTAAGCCAAGCAGCAACTGCAACACTACATGAGATTGATCAAGTTGAGTATCATATTTCACAATTATTGTCACTCATTCGCAAGGTAATTGAAAACTTACTAATATATTTTTCTGTTTCCATAAACATTTATTTTTATGTTCATTATAATTTTCAGGCTGATAAAAAACAACACAATGTGGGAAACTACGTGTTAGCTGTTGGAGGCTTGGGCCTATCACTGGCTTTGCTCTATCGTTGGAGATACTACTAAGTCATCTATTATTTGGTATTCAAAACACAAAGATGAATACAAATAATATGTATTCACAACATTCATTGCAGTATCAAAGTTTCAGCACCTTCTTTACGAACGACAATTCCATCTCGTCGTTTATTCTCCTCCAATTGCTGCAGTTTACTTTCAAATATTCTTTAAAAAAATATATATAAGTTTATAATTTATACTAAGTTAATATTATTTTTCGTACGAATAAATTATAATTAGACGTTAATTATTTATCTTTTATATTAATAATCGAATTAAACTTACGATATGAGATTATTCCATTGATTAGTTTGATATTTATTTTCCTCACCATGTTCTTTTATATTTTTTTCTTCAGCTTTTAGTGCTTTCAGCTTTTTTTCTTCTGCATTTATTGATTCACTTAGTTTATCTCTGAGTGATTGTCCAACACCTGGGTTTGCATAAAACTGGAAAAATAAAAGTAATATGTTTAAATAATGTTAAACAGGTTTAAAAAATCCATTCATTAAAATAATAGTCACCCGAATTTCTTGTTGAATTTTTTCCTGTGCTTCTTTGAATTTTATAATTTCATTTTTTAATCTCTGAATTTCTTTAGTATCATTATCAACACGTAGTTGAAGACTTTCAACTTCATTTGAAAGACTTGATATTGTACCTTTCACTGATGCTTCAATTGATTCATGACTTTTTTTTGCTCTGTCATATCGTTCTTCAATATCTTGAGCTTGTTGTCTGAGTGGTTGTAATTCTAAAACATAAATTAATCATTTTTATTATTGTAGATAATTTTGATTTAATATTATTTATAAAAAGAAAAGTTACCATTTAATATTGATGTTACTCTAGTTTTAAGTTCACCAATTTCTCTGCTTAATTTCATATTTGCCATAACAGCTGTACCTTCACTGAATCCATCAGGTAAACCACCAGCTTTTTCATCACTTTCTTTTGCTTTTATACCTGCCATTTTTCCTTCAATTATACTTAGAGTTCTACTCAACACTCCTGCTTCTGCTTTAAGTCCTGACAATTCACCTCTACATTTTTTATATAATAAACTTTTTGTTTTTAATCTTGCAACATATTTTTTTAGCTCTTCACCTTTTGGTACTGAATTATCATTTTGTTGTACTTTTTTTTCTTCTAATTTTTTTTTTAAATTTGTTAAATAAGCTTCTGTTTCATCTAAACGTTCTAATGTATTTTTTTTACAACTTGATATTGCAGCTGCTTGCTGACGAAATGGTGCCATTTTTTCAATTCCATCTTGATTTATTGTTTCTTCAGCAAGTGCTTGTACTTCACGTGCTGCTGCATCAAGTTTTTGACGTAATTTTATTATTTCATCTGGACCAACATAATTTGAATTACAAACTGATTTTAATGCATCAACACGAGATTTTAAAGATGTTAATTCAGCTGGTAAACGTTCATGTCTTACTGCTGTTAATATCATGACTTCTTCATTTAAACGTTGCTCAAGAAGCTCTGATGATAATTCTACACTTGCTTCTTTTAAAATTTCAAGTTTTCTCTCAGTTCGTTGAATTGATGACTAAACAACATAATATAAAATTAACAAAAAATAATTTAATTGAATTAATGTTAATATTAATTACCTGAAGTGATGATAATGTTTCTTTTTCTTGTATTTTTTGCATTGATAATTCATGATCTCTATCACGTTCAACTCGTAATTCATGAGCTACTTGAAGTAAATGTAAATTTGATTCTGCTCTTGATTTAATTTTATCAACTCTATCCAATATAACTTCACGTTCTTTTTCCATATCTTTAAGATCTGATTTTAATTCAGCTGCTGCTTCACCACCTTTTTTTCCAGCTTCCCGTTCTTTATGAGCCATTTTAAAATCTTCCATGAGTCCTTGATAGCGTTCATATAGAGCCAATGTTTCTGGGTCTGATAAAAAATCAGGTGGTACATCAACCTAATAAAAACAGCATAATATTAATTGATAAATTAAAAAAATATATATTTTATAAATATAAATATTTTTACCTTGACTAAAAATCTCGACAGATATGATCTTTGCTTGATCGTTTCTCGATTTGCAAACAACCATTTTAAAATTTCATAAATTGTTTCTTGATCACCTTTAACGATTCTCTGTCTATAAATATATTTCAATTTAAATATTAAAAAACTTGATTCTATTATAAAATAAATTATTATTATTACCTAAACAATGTTGGATCTTTATTTGGTTGATATTTTAATATTCTAAGAATCGATAAAATTCGTACTGTTGATACATCCAGACTCTCATCTCGCATATCAACTTTTGGAGTTTCTGTTGTTTCTGATAAAACATCATTTAACACCTGTAAAAGTTCATTAATAATTATTTATATAAATGATAAAATTGAATATATTAATTACATAATTATCAGTGTAGAGGACAGTGGTCTAAAATGAGTGCTATTTTAGACACCCTGTTTATTTATACCTCCTATATTGTTTTTACCTGTAATAAGTCAATTGACTTTAAAGCCTTGAAAGATGTAAGTGAAAAATTTTTTTTAAACAACTTATTTAACTCATTGACAACTAATTTTAAATCTGTCGTCATTTTGTAATTGTTCACTTAATTTTTTCTAATGATAATTAATTTTTGTATATAAAGATTTTACTAAACGATTTTCACGTGTTGTGATATTTCGTTGTCATGGCGACCTCAATAGTAAACAAAATATTCTGTTGATTTTTTAATTATTTAAAGAAGTACTATATATTGATTTAAAAAAGTTAAGAATTTTCCCGCAATATAAGAAACCACTACCAACGCTTGCATACAGATATTCTATAAAGTAACATCATCGAATGATTGGAGTTAACCACAAACCAACAAAATTCATAATAATCATAGTTATAACAAAAAAAAAAAAAAAAACAATAAAGCAATAAAGACTGATAAATACCTCTGTTTTGTCTGTTTTGACGTTTCAACTCTAAAGAGAATGTACTTGTCATATTTAATACTGGACTATTAAATACTTGTTTTGTTTGACAATTAATCTCATAGCTTTAATTTTTGTTGTAAATTATTTTTAAATATGAGTGCAGACGATGATATATGCTGGTTCCACGAAAATTTATCACGTGAAGGAGCTGAGCAACTTCTTCAACAAGGTAACCAGTTTATAATTTAATATCTTGTCCCTAATTATTTTTTATGATTTATCAGATTCTATGTTGGCATATTTTTTATATTTTTAGACAATGAAGATGGTACATTTCTTGTAAGAGAGAGTAGCACATCAACTGGTGATTATGTTTTGTCTGTGTTATTTAATAAAGATGTTATTCACTATCAAATTAGAAAACACACTGAAGATGCTTTTTTTTCAATAGGTAATTTATAATAAAATAATTAATATATGTCTATTATTTTAAACAATTACTTACCTTTTTTTATTTTTCCATATCCCTGTTAATAGAGGATGAAAGAACAATTCATGGATTAGATACACTCATTGAATTTTATCAGGAAAATAATCATGGTCTTGAAATAGTTCTTGTCAAACCATGTCGTGGTGGACCTCCTCCTCATGACACTAGAAGACATGGTAGAACAAATTTACTTCATCGAGCAACAGTACAGGTATTACTGAATTACTCAAAAATAAATTGACTACTTTGTTGACGAATAATAATATAAGTCTACTTACCTCTTTTTTTATCTTTTTATCATTAGGGAAACTACACAATTGTCTCGGAATTATTAAAATGTGGCTACAGAAGTATTGAAGCTAAAAATCAACTTGGTCAGACTGCAGTTCATCTTGCTGCAAAATCTGGTGCTGATGATATTTTAAATAAACTCATTGAAAATAAAGCTAGTGTTAATTGTCGTGATTCAGCTGGTTATACACCTCTTCATGTAAGTTTATTTATATTTCTTTTTACCTTAAAAAATATTAAATTCAGTTTTTATTCCTGTTATGCAGCAGGATTTTTTTTTATATTGCACAAAGTATTAACAAATTGAGGTAAAATAAAGTGTACTACTATGTAAATTATTTATCTTTTTTTTTTTATTTCAACTATGTCTTGAGTGAGTGTGAGCCATTTAATGGCTATTTAATCATTTATTTTTATATGATTATTTTTTATTTTTATTTTCTAGTATGCATGCCAGAAAAATCTTCCAAATACTGCAAAACTTTTAATTATGGGTGGTGCAAATGTTCAAGCAAGGCATACAGAAACAGGTTGATTTTTTTTTTTTTTAATTTTGTCATTAAAACATAAATATATAAAAATCTTACCTTGATTGTTTTTGTACTATTTTAGGAATGGTACCATTGCATGAAGCTGCAAGTGCAGGACAGAAAGAAGTAATAAAAGTTTTATTATCAATGAATGCTCCAGTTTATCCAAGAACAGTTGATGATGATACTCCAGTTGATTTAGCAATAAAAAATAATCATCAAGAGTGTGTTGAATTATTACGTGAGTACATGAATTTATATAAATACCTTGGCTGATTGATTATTAATATGATTAATTAATATTTCAGGTAATTATGAAATTCCTGCAACAAAAGAAAAAGAATCCGATTGGTATCACGGTACGTTAGTAAGAAATGAAGCTGTATATCTTCTTAAAAAAAATGGTATGAAAGAAGGAGCTTTTTTAGTTCGTCAAAGTGATCGTTTACCTGGAACTTATGTGCTCACTGCAATATTTCATAATCAATCTTATCATTTTCAAATAAAAAAGAAAAATGATTATTTATTCATTGACAATGGTCCATATCTTGCATCACTTGAGCATGTTATTGAGCATTATCGATGTATGCCAGATGGTTTACCTGGTCCTTTGGTACATCCAATACCTCCTGAGCCACGACCACCAGTTCCAGAAATGCCACCATCAATATTCAATGGCAATACACTAAAAAAGAATTCTCACTTGAAGAAAAATTCAACAAATCAATCATGTGTTGAAAGTACTTCATCAATATCATCACCACCATCTTCATCATCATTTCCAGATATTGCATTCCAAATGGATATAACACCAACAAAATTAGAAACAAATTATGAACAAAAACCTGATATATTTGAGAAAAGTATTACTTTAAAAACATCTCTACACTCACATGATTTTATACCTGGTGATAATCTCATTTCTGGTGAGGTATTAGGTGAGGGTGAATTTGGTGCTGTTCATGAGGGTATTTATATTAATTCAAATAATGAATCAATACCAGTTGCAATTAAAACATTACGTGATACTGATAATAATTTAACTAAAGAAGAATTTTTACGTGAAGCAAAACTCATGATTAATTTTAATCATTCGTGTATCGTTAAACTCATTGGATTTTTTGAAGGTCCACCTTTACTTATGGTACAAGAGCTTGTTCATCTTGGTTCAATGCTTGCTTATCTTCTTGAATTCCCAGACAAAATTAATCCAAATTTTGAGCTTAAACTTTGGGCAGCACAAATAGCATCTGGTAACTAACAAATATGAATTATTTTATTAAAAAATTTTTATATAACTATATTTATGTAAATTTCTTTTTTAGGAATGAAATACTTGGAAGAGTTGAGATTAGTTCATCGTGATTTGGCAGCAAGAAATATATTATTGGCATCAAAAAGTCAAGCAAAAATAAGTGATTTTGGTTTATCAAGAACATTTGGTGCAAATAATTATTACAAAGCAACACGTGGTGGTAAATGGCCCATTAAATGGTACGCTCCAGAGTCATATAACTTTGGTACCTTCTCACATGCAAGTGATGTATGGAGTTTTGGTGTAACACTCTGGGAAATGTATTCATATGGTGCACAACCTTATGGTGATAAAAAAGGAGCAGATGTAAGTTATTTATTATTTTTTTTTACTCTCAATTTATTTAATTAATTAACTGAAAACTTACTTATCATTGTTGAGTGGTTTCTTCATTGAATTTTTTATTGCTTCGTAATTCCAAGTGTTGTTTTTCTTTCTTTCAATCTTTTTCAACTAGGTCACTCAACTGGTGGAAAAAGGTGAACGTCTTCGGAAACCAGAAAAATGTCCAATGCCTATTTATTTGGTTATGAAAAGTTGTTGGGATTATGAGCCAAAAAATCGGCCAACTTTCAGTGAACTCATTGGTATATTTAGTGCCGATCCTGACTATGCAAATCTTACAGATTTAATGGATAGTACTGAAATTTAGTAATTTTATTTTTAAAAATTAATCGTTATCATCATATACATATATTTTACAATATAAAAAAGTATATAAAAGACAAAAATTCAACTCAAAATAATCATGCTCTTATTTATTCGAGCAATTTTTAAAGAATAACATAAGATAATTTTTATAAAAAATTATTATTGCCATTTTAGAAATTTCTTTATTTTTCTGTGATGAAAAGTGCCATTTTTTTTTTTTTTTTTTTTTTTATCTCATTGCACTGTTCATCTCATTCACATTGTACATATCAGAGATAAATTAATTTTATTTTTAAATTTATTTTAGTCATAAAAGTATGAATTATCAACGGTAGACAAATTTAATCATAATATATTTGTACATGATAGTTGGAATTTCCCATTAATTATCAATTTGTTCAACAATAATGAAACATTTTAACGACCAATGATTAATTTTTTTTTCTTTTTACAATATCAATTAATTAATAAATAAAAAAAATTGAAATTTATTCTGGAAAATCTTCGATAATGCCAATTAAATTTTTTATAGTATTAATTATTTTAAAATTGTTTTTTTTTTATCTTTAGTGACTTGTTATCGGTGCTATACATATGATTTTAACAACATAATATTAACATTAATTATGCAAATAAATTTATGAGCTTCCGAAGAAGCTACACATGTTTATTATTCATAATTTTTATTTTTACTATTTTATTTGTAGCTGGTAATCTTGTTTTTTTTTTTAATAACTGTATTTTAAATTTAAAAATTTCTGTTATCATTGTGTAATTGAATTATTCGATGGACAAAGTAAAAAATGAATTGATTTATTGTGAAAGTGCTGACACATTGAGAAGAGAGACGTGAAATTTTTTTTGTATATATATGTTTAGCAATGATAATTTCAAATGAATAAAAAAAATTCTTTTGTTATGATTTGATTGTTGTTATAACTGCGTATATGTAGCAGTGACAAGAATTAATTTTACAATGACATTCATAGTCACAAAGGAAAAAAAAAAAAATCATAAAAACAACAGAGTTGTGAATAAATTAAATTGGCGCTTCGTTATTAATAGTTTTTTCTTTTTTTCTTATTTACAATTTATGTATATATACAAAAAAGAAAAAAAAACTATATGTATATATGATAGATCTTAAAGTGATTGTTACCTTGATTTTAATGTACAATTCAATTATTCTGTCTTTTTTATATTTACAAAATAATTAATAATTGTTAACGATTGACAAAATACAAATAAAGACCAATTTTTTTGAAAGATGCCATTTGTACAAATTAATTTTTTTAAATGTCATCTTTAGTCATTAACTCATTACCAAAAAGAAAAAAAAATTATTCTATCAGTTTGGTTGCTGTAAAAGTTTGCACGAATACAATTTGTCATTATATTTTTTTGTTTTTTTTTTCTGTACAATAACATAAATCAGCAACCGTAAATACAATATTTTATCTTTGATAAATTATTTTGCATCATAGTCGTAATAAAAAATAAATAATATTAGAAATTACATGTAAATAGTTACATACAATTGACCAAGCCCATATTTTTTTTAAATTAATTATAAATTATTTTACGGTCAATTCATGTGATATTTAATCAAATTTATTTTCACAAACTTAGCTTAAAATTTATTTGGTAAACAATACAGTTTTATTATTATTTATTATTATACTTTTAACATAAAAAAAAAAAATATTTAACATTGGTATTGCGATATTACGTTTTAATATGTCGGTGAAATTTTGACATTGTAAATGCGAGGCCAATTGTTGCAAAATTTATATTGTCATTGAGTCAATGTATGAGAGATTCACAATGCTTTAAATTATATTTTATATAAATTATAACATCAAAATTATCGTTCAATTTCTTTTATTTTAAATTAAAAATTCAGTCAGCAATTATCTATTGTCTGATATTTATGTTTTCAATTAAATGTTTGTAACAAATAATTAATTTATTAGCCAAATGTCACCCACATACTTGTTATTATAAATTTGTGTTTAAAATTCACGACAAAATTCATTGACCCAATTACAATAGTAGATTACCTGAATTCATAGTATCCAAACTTTAATTACACAAGAAAAAAAAAAATACCATCACAAACTTGCACATTCATCATTTCATGTTTCACAATTTTTATTTTTTTGTTTTATTTTTCTTTCTGTTTATTTTGTTGTTCATTCTGTATTTCAAATAATCATTCATCAAAATAATAATAACTATAATAATTAACCATTCATACAATTCATATATTCGCAGACTTTTTTTTAGTTTTTTTTTTTTTTTTAAATATCCACTCAGTTCCTTTTTAAGCATTAAAAGCACTTGAAGTAATAATCTACAAGATATATCCCTGAATTTTATTTCATGTAAAAAAAAAAAAGAAGACATGCTTTCTTCTTTTTAAAAACTGACAAGATCAAAAATAAAAATAATAATATTAAATGTAATTAATTCAAATAGTTATTTTTATTTATTTTGAAATTATTAACGCAAAGAAGACGAGACAAATGGATAATAAATAGAAGAAGAAAAAAAAAAAAAAAAAAAAGTATATGTAAACTACTATATTTTCTAACAAAGATAAAATCAAGCTTGTCCACCAACATCAGCTTGATATCTGAGTGTAAGATATTCAGCAGCATTTGTCATACGTTTAATGCTACGATGAAGACCATGTAAATGACGTCGAAAATTTTCAGCAGCTTGATTTGCATATTTGTCATTGATAGTGTCTTCAGTTTCCATACCAGAATCAATTTCAATACCAACATCTGAATCTGTATCACTTGATGAACTTGAACTGGATGTTAAAGATGATGCACTTTGTACACTTTGCATTGATGTTGTACTTGGACAACGTGCATGACCAAGTCTAACATGATCAGTTGATGTTGCTGTTGTTGTTGTTGTTAATGATGCTGATGATGATTTTGTTGTACGTCTGTCATCAATATCAATTTCTTCATCATCATTATTTTCATCAGCTGATGATTTTTGTGACCAAAGTAACTCAAGCTTCATTTTATTAACGATATTATATAAACGATATAAATCAGTATGTGGCATTGTTGCATTTATATTAGTCAAACCTTTTTGACTAACAGTATCACTTGAATCACCAACAGCAAGATCTAATAATCTTGATGGCACAAGAATTGTTTCTTCCATTTCATTGACTGCTTTTACAAATTTTTCCATACTATACAAAATACTTGCATTGCTGAATTCAGGCTCTTCATGACGTGCCATTCTTCGAAGACTCGTTCTGTTAACAAATTAAATAAATACAAATTTATTAGTATTATTGTTATTACAAATATTTATAAATATGACTAATATATATTTTTTTTTCTTTTAAATTATGATGTCAGTAATTTGTTTTAAAATGCCTGGGTAATTTTTATTCATTATTTCGAAATAATTGTTTGTATATTTGTGAAAATTTTATGCATTGTTTGTGGTTAATAATTAACAATTTGTGACGTTTATGTTGTTGATGGTTGACGATAATTATTTTTCTTTTTTAACTTACGTATTTTTTATCTAAAGGATAAAACTAAGTAATTTTTTTAATTTTTTTTTCCTCGAAAATTTAATGACTGAATAAAATTCAAAGATTAGAAGATAAAAGATTTTTAAAAAACCAAATGATGTCTCTACGTCATCAATGATTATTCGTATTTATTTTGAAGATAAAAAAATATTTTTATGTTCTTAGAATTTTATAAAAGAACTATTTATTAAGGAAAATTTAAATTAAATATTTTTTATTTTTTAATAATAATTGTGGTGGTTAAATTGTTGAATTGATTTTAAAGTGATGAAATGATAATTACACATGTCGTTCTGAATACCAAGGGCAAAAAAGTGCATGAATGTTACTTTCTGCTTATCCTACTTAACTTGGTATATCTTAATTTATTGAATCTCTCGAATAAGTAGGACAACCTTGATTTCGATAATTTCAGGAAGGCAATTGTAAATCGTTATATAATTAATTTTTTATTTAAATAAAAACCCTTTGTGTATTAAAAAAATTAATGCCTTTAATTTACTAAATTCTTTTTAACTACTAAATAATATGCATTCAATAAATTTGCACCCACAATTTGACCCAATTCATAATTAAATTTCATCATTATTATTTGCTAATATCATTAATAATTAAAATTTAATTTTTAAATATTCAATTTATACATGGAAATTTTTCTCATGAACTTTGATCATATAATATTTTATTTTTATTAATTTTTTTATTTAGTTAATTTTTCTTTTGTTTATCAAATTATACTGTTTACTCCGGATATTGACGTCAATGGTCAGAGTTGACTACGTACTTATTCAGTCTACCTTTGACCGAAAATTTAATTAACTCACAATGCAAAAAAAAAATAACAAACTTAACATATGTCAATTTAAAATTCCGACCGTAATTATAAGTATAAACATGTCTTACTATTTATTTATTTAAATCTCTTTTTTAAATAAGATGAAAAAAAAAAAAAAATGCAATGTTATATGGACTGTTCAAGATTTTCTTTTAAAATTGTAAATAACAAAATAAAAAAATCATATATATATTTTTATATAATATAAAAATAATAATTTAAATAACATAAAATAAATGGTCATTTAAATATTTAAATATCTATTGTATATAAAATAAAAATAAAAACCTTGAAAATTTTTTTATTAGACTTTGGCTACTACAAAAATTTTATTAGATTTTTTATCGATAAATTAATCACGCATAATGATCGTGTATTGTGAATGATGATAATATAGATATGATTAAAAATAAATAAATAAAAAACGTGTGTTTATATTTAATAAAAAAAAAAAAAAAAAAAAAAGTACAACAGTACACTGCACTCGTGTCATCATAACTGATACAGAAAGATTGGCTAAAACAAGATCACAGGTTGGCAAACTACTTTGAACCAGACAGACATCATCATGATGAGGCCAAAGTACTTAATTTTTTTATAAATTCTATTTCCCTATCTTTTATTTTTTCAACTCATTTATTAATTTAAAGAATTTCATTTGTTTTAATATTGCAATTTTCTTTGTAGATTATTTTTTATGTCAACACTGCAATCTATCAAAGTTCACAATAACAAATTTGAGTTAAAAATTTGTTATCATAATTATCAACTTAATTGTTTACAAAATATTATTATAAAATTAAATAATTATTATTTTTATAATAATGTTTATAATTTTTTTTCAATGACCTTATGTTAGACAGATAATATATTAATAAAGTTCAAGAGCCTCTAACTTATCCTGAATGACAATTATGATGTAAGAAAATTTAATAAAAATAAATAAATTTAAATATTTAATTTAAATCAAAGTTTGTATTGATTTGCTAAAGAGACATATTATTTTGTTTATTTTAATAATCGAGTTTATGAATTTATAATGAGTTATAATTATTAAAAATCATATTTTTTTTTATTACAAAATATCATTTGAATTTATTTTAAATAATTTGTTAAGGTCAATATTAATTTGCAGAGGTTAAATTTTAAAAATTGTTGTGATTTATATTAAACATCAAGGTTAACAGGATTTTTTTTCTTTTCAGTTTAAAAAATAATATTTGAATTTTTAATGTATTCAAAAGAGAAAGAAAAAAAAATAATAATAATTGCAACACTTTTTATTTGGAAGATTTTTAGCTGCGTAGTAGTTTTGATGAAATCTTTCTATTTATATTTTTTAAATTTTTAATTCTAGTGAAATGAATTTAACAGGTAATATTATTTTGTAACAAGTGATTACATATTCCATACGAATAGACATATCTGATGCGATAACACTGTCTTAACCAGGAAAAAAATAAAAAAATATTTAATGTATGAAAATTTAGCTCAATTTTCATTACGTTTTTGTAAAATTGATTATTTTTTTTTATCTAGTATTTTCTGGATCGTCTTTTCTTGGGTCACCTCGTGTCATAAATACGTTATATATATAAAAAAAGCTAGTAAAATTGAGAGTAGGTACAAGGTTGTCATACGTCAAGTCACAAACATTTTTCGATCTTTGGCTTCTTGACTACTTCTTATACAAAATAAATAAATAAAAAAAATATATATTTCGCGTAACCCGACAATTTACTAGATACATTATTACATTACTTCTAAAATAATAAATAAATATGATAAAAAGTAAAAAAAAATTGCTATACAACTATCCAATACTTTCTACTTTTTCAACAACCGTTTTAATTTCTTTTCACATTTATATATTTAATTTTTTAAAACTAAACTTTTATTTTACCAAAATATAATATATTATTTTAATTATTAAATTAATTTTTAAGTATCAAAAGAAAAATAAAACATTAATTTAATCATTTCGAGCAAAATTAATAAATAATTAAATGTCAATTAATTTTCATTCAGGCTTTCTAATGATGACTTTGAAAATTATTATTAAATATGAATTTATTTTCATTATGCAATATGTAATTATGACAAAATAAATTTAATATTAATAATAATAATAATAATTTGTTGATAATTTTTTCTTCTTTTATATTCAATATACGAAGGTTGTATGACTTTTATTAGCTGAATGATTCAAGCATGATTTAACATAGACAGCTCTATCTAATTAAAAAAAAAATACCGTATTTTTTCGTACTTTTTTATGAGTTTAATTTTAATTACAAAGAAAATTTCAAGATATTACGGTGAAAAATTTTGAAATTATACTCTTGAAATTATTAGTAAAATTGTATTTAAAAAAAGTGAAGAGAACAATATGTGCTCTAAAGTATAGCGTTAATATATATAAAAATAAAAAATTAGAAATTATTTGGGTCATACATAACTGAGTTTGGCATTCGATTTCAATAATGACAAGATTAATGCCGGTCACGACTAAGCATGGAACACACTGGGAGTAATGTCTCGTAATATAATCAATGGTCGGTAGAGAAAGGGGCCGCGAGACTGTGCAAGGTCGTGGATCTACATATTCTTGTGAGTGGTAATTTTTTTTTTTTTTTAAATTAATTATTTTTAATTTATTTGCAAGAAAAAATAGATATATTTTTATAGTCAGGTAGATGAATGATACTCAGGTGTATCAATAAATATATTTTAATTTTACATAAAATATTCTTTTTAATTTTTTTTTCTTTTCCCCTTTTTTTATGGCCAAACAAATATCTAACATATTTTATAAAAATAAATTATCTATTACATTTTATATATTGTCTTTTTTTTTTTTTTTTTAATCAATAGAGATAAGAAATTTCCCTCTCTCTTTGTGACCTGTATATTATAACACCAGCAAGAAATTTCAAAGAAGAAAAGATGACACAGAGATTTTGCAATTGACATTCTTATTTATAAAAATGAAAAATAATTTATAATTTTATAAAATCACATCATTAAAAATACTCTTTCTTTATTCTATGTATATTAATTTGAATAAAAAATTAAAATTAAATCAATTTATCAGGATATTATTACCATTAAATTATGGATTATTATTTATATTTATTTTTGCATTTCTTAGTTGTTTTTTTTTCTTTATTATGAGTTAATATTTCTTCCTGATTATAGTTTTAGCAAAATTATTATTTATATGATGTAATATAGTGTTGAGACGAACATGCGTATCGACATTGAATGAATATTCGAATGAATATTATAAATAATTCCCAGGGAAAGAAAGAAATGGTAAAAGAAAAAAAAAATAAATAAACAAAATTAATGAGATATATTACTTGAGCTGAATTAAGTATAGGAAAGATTGATTACATAATTTTGAGTTTGTGGACAGACACTTGTGTATTCGGTAACGAAAACGAAAAAAAAAAAAAACCTTCGATTTGAAGAAGGTGAAAAGAGGAAAAAAAAACATTAAATTAAACATTAAAAAATTCCTCAGCTTACAAAGGTAAGTGTACATGTGTGAGTTAATATGTAATACTTTTTTTTTTTTTTTTTTTGATTGTTAAATACTTATTTTTTTAGCAACTTTAGATTACGTTGATGTGAAACTACTACGATAGACTGGCAAGTTGTTCGATAAGTCTATCATTTGCCACGTAACACCCCCTTCAATTTAATTTCATATTTTTTCAATAAAACGTTTTAAAGCTTTCAAAAGAAAAAAAATATCTAATATGTTATTCGATTAAAAAGAAAAAAGCTAAATCACTCAAAATTATTGTTCAGGTAGAAGAGAAAAATAATAGTATTATTTAAATTGGATAGGGAAATTTAATAACATGATAATAATCATGTTTAAAATAATATTATATTTTGTTATTGTTTTTATTATTCAGGAAATATATTTATAAATTTTAATTGAATATAATTATTATAATTTTATTAACTACGCATAAAAGAACAATCGAAAATAGAAAATTACAATAAAATTGTCTTACAAATGATTGAAAGAGAGAGAAAACCAACACGTTTTTTTATTTAATTATTTTTTTTTACATATTGATTATTCAATAATACCGATGTATAGATATTTACACTACATGTGTCTGACGTTTCTGGAATTTCCAGTGAATTTAAAGGTCATATTTATTTCTTCCCTTCTCTTCCTCTACTCATCAACATATGACGTCTTAAAAATTATTTAAACATCAAGAAACGTTCAAATACAAACGAAAGAAAGCTACAATGACTTGGGGCAATTTAATTTATTATTTTTTTTTTTAAATATAAACTCGTCATAATCATTGTGTTTATAAATTTTTATTGTCATATAGAACTATTATTTTTTACTACGACAATAATGGAACATGCAGGTTTGTCTTTTATAGGGTAGTTTTAATAAATTTTTGTCGTTTTAATAAATCAATAAAATAACATCGAATTATGTATGAAAATAATATTAGAAAGTTATAGACAAATGCGTCATATCAAGTGGGCGAATTTAATATTTTTTGGCACATTTTAATAATAATAAAATAATTCAAAAGATGTGTATGAATAAAGATGTTTGTATTTTCAGAAAGTAACATTATTATGATGACCGACTTTTAAAAATTTATATTGAATTTTAAAAAAATTTTCATTTGATCTCATTAAATTGTCTCAGTTGTTTCCTGTTGAATGAGATTTAACTGTACTTTGAGTAATTTAAAAAAATTAAATAATAATTAAAAAAAATTGATTATCATAGAACAAATTAAACAAAAAAAAAAAAACTATTATTTTGAATAGAAATTCTAGTCTGTCTATACAGTGATAATAATATTATGAAAAAAATTTAAAATAAAAAAAAAACAAAATACACAAAACAAACCTTGAATTTTTAAAATAAAATTAAAAAAAAAAAAAAAATATTTATTAATTTGTATTTAAATTTATATATTTCTATTTTTAGATTAATAATTATTTTAACGTTGATTTACTTATGAATATTTATTTACATTTTACAAAGATAAAATGACGTGTTTTATTATTAATTTTTTATCAATCGGCATGAAATGGTTTATCAATATTTCTTTACTCAAAAACTGATTGAAACCGGTTATTTTAAAAAAAAAAAAATACAAGATAATATACTTGTGTAAAGAAGAAAATTTTTTATTGTTTTTTTTTAAATAAAAATTATGATAATAATCTTATTGTCGTTATACACAAAAACGAGCAACAAACTAATCACAAAAAATGAATTAAAACTGGTCACTTTAAAAGTCCACTAAATAGAAATATTCGAATTTATTTATCCCTAACTATTTGTTCTTTAAAAATATATTAAAATAATTAAAAAAAAACAGCTAATAAATCAATATTTATTTAACAGTAAGATAAAAAGCCAACAGTCCTCACAAAACAATTAAATTTTCATTGAAAAAAAAACCATATAAGAAGTGATTTCATCGATAAAAAAAAATAAAAAAAAAACACTTTCAACACATAATGACTCATGCAAACTTATTTGTCTTTAAAATTTGATTAAAAGTTCATTTATCTTGTACAAAATTCAATTGACATAACGAAGAAAAAAAAGAAAAAAGAATAAATAATTTTTCCGGTATATTATGACGTTTAAGGTGAAAAATTTTTGTAAATATATAAATAATTTAGTGGCGAAGGAAATGACGCATATGCAATGACTAAAATTGATCGAATTTATTTTTTGAGTTGATGTCATGGGAATAATAAGAATGTTTTTTTATTTAATAATAATACGTGGGGGTGAAGAGAGAACGTAAGATAGATTTAAATGGGATAAAATAGTTGGGAGCACTTATTCAACATTCATCAATTAAGAACGTGATCATTGGCATCAAAAAGAGGAAAATAAAAAAAAAAAAAAACAAGGAGGAGCTTTGATGCCGGGCAACGCGTGGAATGCATACGTATTTTTTTTTTTCACTATTGTTATGCTCATTTTTTTTAACCTCAAACAAAATAAATTTTTCTAAACTCCAAAATTAATGATTTTTTTTTTTTTAAACAATTTAAAAATCAAATTGAAATATTTATTGTATTATTTTATTAATGATAAATATGAGTAGATTGAATTGAAAATAAAAATAAAAAAATAATTTGTGAAAGTCCCAGACATTTTGTTAACTCAATACCATAAATATAATGTCAAATAAATAAATAAAATAATATACCTGCTATTTTCAACAGTTGCAGATCCTGTCATGTCACCGTAACTCGCCATGGCACAAAATTAATTATTCTTTTTGAGATTCTATAAAAGCTATCTATTTACAATTTTTTTTTTTTTTTTTTTTTTACAAAAAAAAAAAAAAAAAAAAAATAAAAAAAAAAAAAAAAAAAAAAAAAAAAAAACATTCTAAACAGTGTTTTTATTTTGTTAATAAATAAAAAAAAAAACAAACATTTATAAATAAATTTTGTGACATTTTG
>JAPYYR010001076.1:0-18584 GCA_030523065.1 Aphidius colemani | reverse complement strand
CAATCCGCGCATCTCCCCACTTGTTTTATATATCACACGCATGCATACAAATATCTCGATGAAAATAAAGTATAATTAATAAACACACACATGTATGTATACATTTACCCAAGCGTTTCTCGAATACAACTTGGCCGTAATTGGCTGGGATTTGTACAGTACCAAGCAAAAATTTCGGGCTCTGATATAAACTTTTTGTTGCAATTAACACTACGCTTTTTCCTAGACTTTGTATTTCGATTATCACGGAGCTACTCCCTTAAGTAAAACAAATAACTTTCCATTGGTACATCTTATCCGTAATTGAGCAAGCTAAAACCCAGGTTTAGATTTAGAGTTAGATAGGGTACTTACAGTCATGGGTTTAAGTCCCACGATGGGTAAAAAAAAAAAAAATCTCAGGCAAAAAAAAAATTTGCCTGTCGCTAGAAGTACGAGAAAGTTAAAAAAAAATAATAGAATAAAAATTTTAAGGCTGAATGTAAAAAAATTGAAAAAAATTTCCTTCTCAGCGACTTTTTTCAAACTAGACTTATTTTGTGAGTGAAGTGTATCCACGGCATATATTCAAATTATCACGTTCATTTCACAAGGGTTCTGAGGCCTTTTATCTGATACAGGGCTACCAAAGGATGTGGAATGATGGGTTGTAAATAAAATTATAGGAATAATATTATAAATAATTCAAACACTGTGGCCTGAATTCTAATAATATATTAACTTTATTATTTTACTAAATTTTAATTATTTTTTTGGTTATTGTTTATTAAATTGACTCTGAAAGTATTGTCAAAGACTACTACTATTTTTCATTGATAAGTGTAAAGCAATCCTGTTGTACGCAAATCAATATTAATGAGAGATGTAGCATAAACGAGTGTTAAAGAGCAACTGATTTTCCAGTTTGTTAAAAATTGTCAAGTCCAAAAGAGGGGTGTGTATTTAGTTTATGACAATAGTTTTAATTCGTCAAAAATTAGTTCAAGAGAAAGCAAAGTTTCTTAATATTTACTAAGAGTTGGTGGGAGTTTTGAGGAAAATTCGGAACTTGGGTAGGCCATAAAAACTGTTAAATTACAGAGTAATGAAAGTTAGAAATTTAACGATTGAGAGAGAAAAAGTACTTCATGCATTTATTTATTTAAGTGTAATTCATAGTTTTGTTTGTTACGTAGAAAACCTATGCATTTGTAGGCCATGTGTGGGAATATTTGTTATTACTTGAAAAAACCTATAAAAAAAGTACATGAATTACAGAAACATAATTTGGAATATTTTAGAAAAAATGTTGAGTCTAGTTTTTTGTCACATGTCATTCTTAACTTTATAGTGTCATAAAGAAACCAAAAAAATGTTAGGAAGTACAAAAAGTATAAATTGTGTATTATTTATTCAAAAATAAAGAAAATAAAAATCTGCTGAGTCAGATAACGGACGATACTATCTGTCCCAGGATCTGTCTCGATAATTCGACCCAATGCCCAATGCATAGGCGTAATGTTGTCTCTTTTCAATAGTACTACATCGCCTAGTTGTACGTTGTTGTTGTCTTCGTTCCACTTCCTGTGGTTGATCATCTCGTTGAGATATTCTTTGTCAACGTTGCCAAAATTTTTGTTTTATTTGTTCAATCAGTCACAATCTAGACAACCTGTTCATAGGTGTGTTGTTATAATCATGATCTTTCATTGTTGTAAGAGCATGTTCAATCAAAAAATCCAGGTATAAGCGCCATAAAGTCATTTGGATCAGTTGATATGATCGTCAATGGACGGGAATTTAGTATTGCCCCAATATCATTAAACAAAGTGTTAAATTCATCTTGTGATGATAAAATACTTGGTTTAATAACCCTTCCGAAATGGTGCTTGAATAATTTGACAGCGGCTTCTCAAAGTCCGCCAAAATGTGGAGAAAGTGGTGGCGTAAAATGCCATTTAATTTTTATTGTGTTAAAAAATTGTTCTGAGTTATTTTGTGCATCGGCTGATTTTAATTGATTTTTTAATTTAATCAATTCGTTGTTAGCCTCTTAAAAATTTAAACCATGTCTGAATAAATATTTGTTGTGTCTTGCTATAAATCTTGTCAAAGGAGAAATAAAACAATCGGTTGTAAAATCGCTGACTATTTCCAGGTGAACAGCTTTGATGATGAGACAAACAAATACTGTTACGTAAATTTTTACTTTTATTATATTTCTTTCTTTTTTTCCTTTTACTAAAAATGGACCACGAAAATGAACTCCGACGAATGTAAACGGAATTGCTTCATTAACCTTATCTTTAGTTTAATTTTCCATCAGGTTCTTTTCGTAGACATGTAGAACAAGTACGTATTATTCTGCTGACTTGATTACGACCATCCATTGGCCAGTATTGTTGCCTTACAGCAAGAATTTTTTTTATTTTGAATCACTTTTTGCCCAGATATTTTTCTTTCAAATTAAAAACTGTTTCATTTATTTTTATCCAAAAATTTTTACAGTGTAGCATGTTGATAAAAGAAATCTAGATAAAAAAAACAAAATAAAAAAATAAGAATAATATTTAAATTATATTTTTTTAGCTGTGATTAAGATGAATTGAATTCATTTGATGCAAACAGGTGCATTATTCATTATGATTCATAACTTAAATTTAAATGATATAATAAGTATTGCTTTCGTTTAGTGATTAAAGACGAGACAAGACGGTGCTATTAAAATTTAGTCGAGAAACAAGACAAGACAAGAAAGCTCGGTCGAGAGACGAGGAAAATAAATTAGAATAGCTAAAAAAAACATTCATATATTTTTTTTTCTTTCAATCAATTTCACTTACATTAGACACTTTGCTTGAATAATTTGAAACGAATATTATCGCTTTATATTACCATGTTAATCTCACAGAAGACGACGAAGGTATGTAGGTTGGATCAGAAAAAAAACCATCGGGCCCGAATTCACAGGGCAAAATAAATTTCACACCTTAGGGCTTTTTTCCGATGGCGGCGCTAGAAAAATTTTATGTCAAACCATGGAGGTGAATATTCACCTCCATGACTTGAATATACCTCATGACAAGAGAGTTCACTTTTTCTGTGCTACGTTTGAGTTCACATCTATCATATATGTACACATGTCTATTGTGGATAATTGGATCTATATTGGCCCAAGCTCCGAAATATAACTTCTAATAAATGATAAAAAGCATATTCGAGCAAAAAGATTAAGTATGAGAATTTTTTAGTTTTTTTTTTCTTTCTTGAAAACTCTTAGAGATTAATAGGTCAATTTGCATAGCGATCGATAGAGTTTTCTGTGATTCATAAAATAAGCCTAATATAAAGTCTTTACCTTCATCTGAAGTTGAGCTATTCATTGCGCCATTTTATGTTTATCTAATAATTTCACATAAAGACGTATCTACTGAGTACCATTTTTTTATCGTACGACTTTTCGATCGTCATTTTCTAATACTATATGTCATTTTATTCCGACTAATCTCCGAACCATTTTTTTTTTTTTGAATTTATAAACATAAGAATAGTCTCCTCACTATTCTTTGGAAAGGTTCATAACTTTACATTTTGTTCGTTGGGTACATTAAAAAAGATCAAGTCATGCTAACACAAATTCAAATTCAGAAAATCATTCCTTTTATACATTTTAAAAAGTTCTGCAAATCAATACGCATAACACTGAGTCATATTTATTTTTCCAGGTAAACTCCATGGTGTTTACGCTTGACAGAGATTGATTCTGCATCCCAACTCTTTGGTCTAACTTCTCATCATCAATGTGGTTTAAGAATACGTTAAAAATGAAAGGCGCTCCATCAACTTCATGTCACATAGGTACTCCTATAAAATAATACTTATTTCTTTTCAATTAAAGATAATCAGATACAAAAATTTACAAGATCGGAATAATCAGCATCAAGTGTCATTATCGTCGTCGTCGCCGTCTCCGTTAAGTTGAGAATGGCGACGACGCAAGATCCAACGGCATTGGACACAACTTCGAAACTATCAGAGTTGTTGGTAACATCGAATCATCATTTCAACTTTACGAGCACAAGCTTTGTGACTCCAGACTGGCCAGATACATCCGTTGCAGTAGGAAAAGGTTGTTTTCTGGGCGTAATAATAATTGGAGCTGTTTTTGGCAATTTACTTGTGATTGTATCAGTAATGCGTCACAGGAAACTACGAATAATAACGAATTATTTCGTTGTATCCCTGGCACTTGCTGATATGTTGGTTGCCATGTTTGCTATGACTTTCAATTTAAGTGTGCAGGTAACAGGTCGTTGGCTATTTGGTTACTTTATGTGTGACGTATGGAACTCTCTTGATGTATATTTCAGCACAAGCTCTATATTACACTTGATGTGTATATCTGTTGATCGATATGTTGCGATTGTGAAGCCGCTCAAGTATCCGATATATATGACGAAAAAAGTTGTTTTTTACATGCTACTTGCATGCTGGTTCGCACCAGGCATAATATCGTTTGTACCAATATTTAATGGATGGTACACAACGATCGACAATAACAATTATCGCCACATGCATCCTGATATTTGTGAATTCAAAGTCAATGAGGTCTATGCAATACTGTCATCGAGCATATCATTCTGGATTCCATGCACCATCATGACCCTCACTTACTTAGCGATATTCAAAGAAGCTAATCGTCAAGAAAAGCAGATGCATAGTAGGATGGGTAACGTCATGTTGCTAAGTCACCGACCAAGTCGCGATTTGAACAACATTAACGGCGAATTAAATAATAGCGGCTCATCAAAGACGCTAACACTCAATGAAATTAATACCGATCATCTCCATACTCCAACAAAAGACAAGAATCTTATCAAAATGAAACGAGAGCACAAAGCTGCAAGGACTCTCGGAATAATTATGGGTACATATTACTCTAGCATTAAATCATTTCAAAAAATTCTTACTAAGTCATTGAAGAAATGTGTTTTTTCTATTTGATTTATAATATATGTATTGATTACAATTAAAGGTACATTCATACTGTGTTGGCTACCATTTTTTCTATGGTATGTTACAACGAGTTTGTGTGGTTCACATTGTTCATGTCCAGATATCGTAGTCCATATTGTTTTTTGGATTGGTTATATGAATTCTGCCCTCAATCCACTGATTTATGCATACTTCAACCGAGACTTCCGAGAAGCCTTCAAAAATACCCTGCAATGTGCTTTTTGCTCACTTTGTAGGAGAGAACCATTCGATCTGGAAGCACTCGATATTCGTCGACCATCTTTGAGGTATAAAAGCAGATTTTTACTACTGATTTTCATGATTACAAGATATTTTTTTTGTAAATCATTGCTTCACTGACACTAAAAAAAAGTTGTAGTTTTAAAAAAAATTGCTTTGATGGCTCAATTTTCTTGAATATTTTACGCTTTACACTAAGAAAAATAACAATAAAAATTGTTAAAAAAACTAGAGAAAAATCGTCGTCCAACTTCGCACAACAAAATAGATGCAAAGTTGAAACTCAACAATAATTGTTGGTCAGGTTTATAAATTTAGTTTTGCCAGTACAACAGTTTTTGTTTATCGGGTCAGTAAGAATCGCCGTGCTGCATAAAAAATTATAAAATATGTTACAATTTTTGTATTCGTTCTTACACTTCCATTATTTCACTCAACAATATTTGATATTGAATAAACAAAAATTCCAGTTATTTATTCATTTATTTTTTTTAATTTTAGAATTTTTGGCAGCACCATAAATTCTGCTGTTGACCCCAACAAAAATTACTACATATTCTAATAAAAATTATAATACATAGATATTGTTGTGCTGCATGACGAAATTTGTCTGGCTGTATTATAGTTAGTATACGATGGCTAACGATTTAAATTTCATGTATCAATAATAAGTGTCAAGATAAAATTTCACATCTAGTTTGTTGTGATGGATGAACAATTTTTGTCGTTTTTTTTCTTTGGGTAGATTGAATGTGAAGCTGACTAAGAAAATGCCATGTTTATTAATATCAAATAATATTATCAATATAACACAGTACATCAACATACATGACAGTTCAAATATTAGAATGAAAAAATATTTTGCCTACATAAATATAAAAAATAAATAATTTGAAAATGAAATTCTATTGGTCCACGAACCTTAAAACTCCAAACGAAAAATGAAATATTAAAAAAAACAAATAAAGGTAAGAGACTGACGTTGGCCATCATCGTACAGTTTAGCTTGGTGAGGTTAATTCTGATTTTCGAGGATAAGACCAACACATATTAACATGAAGTGTCCGTGTAAGTTGGAAATACCCAGTCACTTTTCCCAAGCCTCACACGGACTATCGAAATTAATATTTGCAAGCTTAACTGTAGGAAAGATCTCGCCGTACCATATGATATCATATAGATTCATATTAAATTGTTCGCGGTTCAGTATGTTTTAATTTATCATTGTAATGTTTGTTTGTCAATACGTTCACATCAGATAAATTAACAGTTAATTTATTCAATTTGTTTATTTTTAATGATTTACTTGTTTTCTAAAATTCATTATTTATCTATAAGTTTTTGAAATAAAATAAGTGTATCACACCACGTATTCAAATTATGACGTTCATTTCACAAGAGTTGTGAAGCCTTATGTCTGATACAAGGCTGGCAAAGGATGTGGGATGATGGGTAGTAAATAAAATTATAGGAATAACATTATAAATAATCCAAACACTGTGGCCTAAATTCTAATAATATATTCACTTTATTATTTTACTAAACTATAATTATTGTTTTATTTATTGTATACTGAGCTGACTCTAAAAGTGTTGTCGAAAACAGACACTACTATTTTTCATTGTTGAATGTAAAGCAATCCTGTTGAACGCAAATCAATATTAATGAGAGATGCAGCATAAACGAGTGTTAGAGAGCAACTGGTTTTTCAGTTTCTAAAAAAATAACATGTCCAAAAAATGGGTGTGTATTTAGTTCATAACAATAGTTTTAATTGGTCAAAAATAAGTTTAAGAGTGGGCAAAGTTCGTTAGTATTTACTAGGAGTTGGTAGGAGCTTGGAGAAAAATTTGAGACTTGTATAGGCCATAAAAAAAAAACATTACGTATTGATTATTATAAAATATTGATTAATACGGAGTATTAAAAGTTAGAAATTCTACGATTGCGAGAGAAATAGTACTCAATGCATTGATTTATTTGAGTTTAATTTATAGTTTTGTTTGTTACGTAGGAAATCTCTGCATTTGTTGACCATGAGTGAGAATATAATTACAGAAATGTAATTTAAAGTCTCTTAGAAAAAATATTGAGTCTAGTTTTTCGTCAAATGTTAAATGTTATAGTCTCATAAAAGAACTGAGAAAATGTTAAAAAATACACAAAATATTAATTGTGTATTATTTATTCAAGAAATGAAGGTAATAAAAATCTGTTCAGCCGGAGGACTGGCAGACAGCTGAGTATCAACCCTAAACTATGAGTTAATCAAAATTAGTATGTTCTGATATCCTACGGTGAAAGAGGGCATGGCCTTTTTTACATATTTTAAATTATCTACGTAATCCCTAAGTTAGAGGTCTATACGCCATCTAGCAGTGACGGTTAGATCCCGCTAGCCAAAATGAAAGCCGCCATTTGTATACGAATCAAAACTGTGAAATATCTCATCCGAAGGCAAAGATTTTTTCAAATATAGTTAAAAAAATAATTACAAAATTCACATTATAAGTTGCGAAACGAAATTATTTTTTGACACGCTGTTTGTGAAAGATACAATTACGCACCAATTAAAGTATATATTTCGAAAAAGAAATCGTGCATGAAGTATTTTTTTATGCACTACATTGGCACATAATGGCGTTTACAGGATGTCCCGTAAGTCGCGCATGGTGGGTATACTACGAGATTCACATTATGTGATTAATTTGTTAATTACATTTTTATTCATCGCATTATGTGATTTATTTATTCATCACATTTTTTATTTATCAAAACTCATATATAATTTTACTCATACATAATGTGATTAGTAAAAATGTGATCATCTAATAAATCACATACCACGAATGAAAATGAAAGCACGTGATTGTCGTAAATGTGTGCGTACTTGTTTTATCAAAGTACTGATGATTCAGCTACACCTTGCGTTTAAATTTTCGAACAATTAGAAAAACATGTTAATCCACGGTAGGTAATTGTCACACATATGGATTAAGACGCCATAATGATTATCATCCTCGGTGCTCAATCCTGATTGATCAACTCAAAACCTTAATAACTCAGGCCCAAAGCATCCTAACCTGATTCGGCTCGGCGCCTTGATCAATACTTGAACGACTTGCGTTAAGGCTTAATATAAGTCCCCAAGAAGGATTACTTTTTGGGTTGAAAAGGGCACTCTTACAACTATAGTTAAAAAAAAAGTGTATTGAAAAAATGTGACAGACTGAAAAAAATAGAAAAGAGAGATTTTCACTGTTGCCATGTTTACATTCCCCGTACCGCGTTTAACAACTAATGAGTGCAAATTTTTGTGTAAAATAATAACTTTTACAATTTGTGGTAAAAATCGATGATTTTTTTCTGTTGTGTTTGTCATCCGAAAAAGTATAAGCTGTACTCTGTAGTAAATCTAAAGTTTTCGGTGAGAGTGGTTTTTTAATATAAGTGAAATCGTGCCCATGCTTCCTATGCTTGTGTAGTGAACAGATAAATATATTGTTAACTTTGACACTAATTATCTCGGTCAAATCATTGCAGGAAACTAAAAAAAAAATTTAACTGAATCTTCAAATCTTTTACAATACCTGAATATTAAATGTACGATTTCATTACACTTACAAAATAAGTATGATTTGAAAAAAATTGCTGAGAAGAAATTGTTTTTCAACTTCTTTTACATTCAGCCTTAAAGTGTTAGTCAAGATGAGAAAAAATGACAAGAAACCCAATATAACTCATGAAAATCGACTCTATCTGCAATAAATCACATATCATTATCATTCTCTTCTTTTGTTTTGGGTATAGCTCAAACTTTCATATAAAACTAAAAGTTCAAGAATTTTCGAAATCTATCAGACCTAAAATAATTTGTTTATGCAATAAAAAAAAAAAAAATTTATGGAAAAATGATTCTTCGGTCGTTTTTATAGACAGGCTGTGTGACTTTCAAATGCAATTATTATGATAAATGCTCGTATACGTTGAGCAACGTTGTGTATAAATAACTATTTCTGTAGTTTTAAGTTAAAACCATTTCTAGAATACGTATAAAAGTTTCTAATATAATAAGAAAGTTTTTTATTATTCGTGTACCATATTGTAAATTTATAAAATTTACACTGAATCGAGAAAAAGTTTAGTTTAGTTTTAGAATATTGTGTTTAAAATTACAATACCGATGTTCTAAATTTAGAAGAAGTGTCGACCTATATAATTACAAACTTTGGTATTGTAATCTCAGTTTAGTGTACTTGATTTTAATATTCACACATTATATACATTTCTAACAATAAAAGATGATATTATGAAAATCGTATACCGTATTATAAATTTATAATATATACTCTTAATTTTTTAAAAATTTCTGAATACAAAAATTTCTTATGTTGACAAAAAAAAGGCAGTATTTCACGAGCGCAACGTGGTGCAGCCAATACCGTGTCCATTTTTCTATTGCCAAGTGTTAGGTTCGATCGTAATGAGCATTAGAAAAAATTCGATGAGTACATACTTGATAATACGTAAAAACATTTTGTATGTAAGTTAGTTTTTAATGAGAATTTTCAGATTCTATCCAATTTATGTATCTTTTTTTTTCATGTCGAAGAATTTTAGAATATTTGTGTCAGAATTTTAGAACATCGGTTTTTAGAATTACAATACGGTATTCTAAAATCGTTTTGAACACCATATTTTCAATTGAAATCGGTGTTCTCCAAGTTTCAAACATTTGTATTATAGTTTTAGAATATTAGTTTTTAAAGTTACAATACGATATTCTAAAATTGTTCAGAATACCGTGTTCATAAACTACATTTAGAATACTCGTATAAGTACAACTGCTTCCAGCACATGTATTCTAAATTTCGGTTTGAAATTTTCAACAGTGTATGACAAACTTAAAAACAGTGCTGTTACGATTCTTCAGAATGATAAATGATATTTAAAAAAATGTGAAAAAAATTTTGATGGATTGAAGCGATTAAAATCAACATTATTCACGAGTTCATTCAATGAATCTTGATTAATGACCGAGAAATGTGATTAAAGCTTAAAAAACCTGACTATGTCCAATGCAATATGATAGGGCTCAGATTTTGGAACACGCCTCTAAAGAAACATCTTGACTAGCTCCTCAACACAGAATGCCTGATCAAAATTTAATTAGAATTGAACCAAGATGCTTGACCAAGAATTACTTACTTTAGATAGCATCAAGAAGATTCCATTGAACTTATCGGGAAAAGGACCAGCTGATCCAAACTTGATCAACACTTGATCAATTAATATATATTTCGTGACTTGTATTTTTTCTAACATCATTTAGCAAGATAGCATCGCGGAAACGTTAAGTCGTATTCGATTGGGCCAGTGTGATCCATATTTGATCGAGAATTGATCAGTTAACATGTATTTTGTAACTTGTGTTATTTTTAAGATCATCTTGACGAAGATGGAATTTAAAAAACTTTGACTAGGCCTGATGCAAACTTGATTGAGACTCGATTGATCAATATATATTTTGGCACTTGTATTTTTTTTTCTTTATCTTGGTCAAGAAAGCATCGAGGAAGCTTCAACTCATGCGGAGTAAAAGCAGTTCAATTACATTTAGTAATTAGACCAATAAATGGACTTTGACTTTTTACTTATTTGAACACAAAATTGAATAAAATATTTTTATTAATATTTTATTTCGAAGTGGCTTCTATGACGATGATTAAGGACGTCGGTGTTTAACTAATTGAAAAGTGAGAAGCCCTGTAGCTTACAGGACTAAGGTAATTTCTCTGAAAAGCAAAAAACTTCGGGTTGGAACCCCGATTGAGGAAGTTCTTATTTTTTCTATGTTTCTGTTTTTATTCTAATATTTAAAATGAATATAATAACGTACAAATAAAGAAAATAACATACAAAATCAAAAATATGATTTTTGTAGAAAAAAAACTCGTTAAAGTTGTTATTTATGTTAGCCTAGTAGTTTTGTGTACTATATTTTTATTCAATAAATAAAAATAAAAAATTTGAATCAAAAATGTTACATCATTAAAGGGCATCAAAGCTGACACGGGAAAATATTTTATTCTATAACTAATTTTTTTTATGGAAATGTTTTCAATCACATTTACGGTTTGTTGAAAACGTCTTGGACTTTCCGGTCGTAAAATCACTATTTTTGATTCACAAATGGTACTTCTAAGCCGCCCCAAGGACCACACAAGGCCCGATTTTGCATTTACAGTTGCATCCTCCTACACATAAACTTTACCCTTTCTCGAAATAATTTGACTAATTACAATAATTTATAAATTAAGCGTACACCCATTTTTTGAACTTATTAATTTTCAACAAACTGAAAAATCAGTTGCTCTTCAACACTCGTTTACGTTACATCTCTGATTAATATTAATTCACGTACAATGGGATTGCGTTATACTTAAACAAACGAAACTTGTAGTGTTCGTCTTAGACAACACTTTTAGAGTTAACTCAATATACAATAAAGAAATTAATTAAATTATAGTTTTATCACATAATAAAGTGAATATATAGTGCTAAATTTTAGAACACAGTGTTTGGATTTATTTGTTATTTTTAATTATTTATTCACAACCCATCATCCCACATCCTCTGCTAGCCCTGTATCAGAAGCATGGCCTTACAACGTTTTCGTATTTTTGTAAGTATAAGAGATCCATTAGAAGAAATAGATAAAGAAAAAGAAGCTGCAGAGAACCATATAATTGAAAACGCTTATTTTGCAGCAGTTGGTGGAGCAAAAAAATTAATACGCAATAACACGACTGCAAATAATTCAATGTCGTCAAATACAAATACAAGTAACAATACTAATACAATGTTTTCAGTTCTACATATACATATTCCAAAATTTGATGGTACTCAAGATAAGTTTGACGCATTTTTTAGTTTATTTAAAAAATGTAATTCACAACAACAGTTCGTTAACGAAAACATCAAATTTATATTAGTCGACAAGCGTTCTTACTGGCAAGGCTTTAGAACTTATAAAACATTTAGAGAATAATGATGATAATTATGATGTAGCAATCGAGGTACTAAAAAACAAATACGAAGACAAACGTCTGTTATTTCATAGACTTATTAGTCAACAATAAGACACTATCCAAACCTAAAAAAGGATGCACCTGCAGCTCTTGGAAAGTTAGTTGATACATTTAGACAACGTATCAAAGCATTGGAAAATTTACAAGTTAAACGAAATCCATGGGACATAGCTTGAGTTGATTATATGTTATTGGAACTGAATCAAGACACAATTTTTGCATAGGGAACACACATTTCTCATAAAATACAAAAATACACTGATTTGTTAGACTTTCTAGAACAACGAGCAAGATGTGCTAATTTTGCTTTAAAAGAAGAAACACACACAAGTGAAAATAAGAAAGTAGAAAAAACAAAATGAAAAAAAAGTCGAGTTTCATTGACAACGACTACATCTCGTACTCGTCCAGTATGTGCTGAAAATCATACAATTTATAAATGCGATCTGTAATATTGGCCTTTTTATGTATTAATTAATTAGGTGAAGGGCATCTAGTGAAAGAATGCAAATCGACGGGATGCCATACGTGTGAAAAGAAGCATCATACCTTTTGACACAGAGAAACGATTGCTGAAACTGACACAAGTCAGACAACGAATGATAGTAAACAAATATGACTACAACAAAATAAGGTACTTACAAGACGACCAGTCACACTTGTTGTTAATTCTTCAACCAGTGTTTTAGTCATATCATCAATTATTGATATTTTTAACGTAGACGAAAAAAAAGTACAGTGTCAATGTCTACTCGATACCTGTTCAACAGCCATGTCTGACATACCTGTCAAAATACTGAGTGAAGATGTGTTTTATCTTCCACACCATGTCGTAATTAAAGAAGATAGCCAAACAACCAAGGCACGTGTCGTGTTTGACGGCTCTGCTAAAGGCTCCAATGAGCATTCATCGAATAAAATAGTTAATATTGGGCCTACAATACAAACTGACTTTTTTCTTTATTATTACGATTTTGATTACATCAATATGTATGGATGATATAGAAAAAATGTACAGACAATTTTTAGTACAAAAACAAGATAGAAAATATGAAAGAATTTTATGGCGTAACTCTGATGGTATATTAAAAACATACGAGCTAAATACCGTTACTTTCGGGCTAGCCTCATCGCCTTTTCTCGCTATTCGCTGCTTACACAAATTGGCCGATGACAAACAAAAAGATTTTTCACTAGCATCAAAAGTACATAAATAAAATTTGTATGTTGATGATCTTTTAACAGGTACACAAACAATACGAGAAGCTAGAAAATTACGAAAAGAATTGATTCCTCCCTTACAAAGAGAGATGTTAAACATACTCAAATGGGCATTCAATGAGCAAAAATTACTACAAGGCTTGCCAGAAGCAAACGAAAATATACAATTACAAATAGATGAAGCTGGTACAATAAAAACATTAGGAGTGTATTGGAAATCCAACACTGACACAATAGACACAGCAAAAACAACAATTGTAATTAAATTATAATTTTTATGAAATAATTAAGTGAATATAGTGCTAAATTTTGAGCCACAGTGTTCAGATTTATTTGTGTTATTCGTATTCTTTTATTTCCAACCCATCATCCCAAATTCTCTGATAGCGCTGTATCAGAAGCGAGGCCTTACAACCCTTCCTAAATTATCGTAGTCAATTTAAATACGTGGTGTAAAACACTGTTCATTCCTAAAATTAAAATTTATAATAAAAAAAAAAAAAAAAACAAAACATTTTTGTTCTAGTTGATCTTTTTTTCTTACTTTGAAAACTAATTATTTTGAATGAAAACGAAGCAATTTTTTTTTAAAGCGTGACAACTTTTAAGACTCATAGTTTTCCACGACTATTCTAGAATACTGATTCATAAAAAAAAAAATAATGTACTTGGATTATAGGTATGATGATCGAACCAAGAGTGTATACAGCGAAACGTACATCAAACACAACGACCGACGTAGATCGAGCGAATATGGAAGTAGCCTCTGAGATGAAAACAAACTTAGATTTTAAGGCTCCAAGGATTCAGAGAGTTTAAATTTACAATCATTCTCAAAGAAACGAAGAACGACATAGCATACGCCAACAATTTTTTTCTTTGGTCATTCTTATGGCATCATCGACTGACTGCATATACATGCATTTAACAGTGTTAAATATTTTTTTGTTCAACAATGTCAAGAATTTCGATGAAGGTGACCGCACGACATTTTGGGAGAAATTTTAGATAAAAAAAATAATTAAAAAGTCGTTTTCTGTCAAAAAAGATTCTATTATTATTTAAACGCTTATAAATTATTTTAAAATTTTCCTTAGTTCATCATTCATTATTTAAACCAATGTATTCATGTAAAGCATGTATTATATTAATTCATAGACAGAATCAGATTTCAATGATTTTTTCATCGATTAATATCAAGTTTAGACAAAACAACTAAAGCAATATATAAGAGACTGTTATGTAGAATCGATCAATATGTTCAATTAGCCCTCATGTTTCTCAGAAGTTCTTAAAGCTTTTTTACATGAATTCAAGTCAATATAAAAGTAATAGCTGGTTTTTAAATATTAGGTAAATCAATAAAAAAATATTGAAGAACTTCAATCAACCTTCAGTTTTCAATGAAACAGTCCCAAACAGCCTTTATAAACATCGGGAGGTTTACAGAGAGAAATAATAATAATAATAATAATAATTTTACTTAGTTATCATGTTTTACACAGACTCTAAAGCCATCCTCCAAAAAATAACATGATTTTTCAAATTCAAACGTTTTTATTATGGAATTTTAGTGGATCGGTGTCTTGATTCGTCAAAACGTGATCATAACATGAAAATAATCTTAGATTTTTCTCAGTGAATTGGTTTTTCAAAAGTGAAATAAAAAAACTAAAAAAAAAAAAAAAAACTAATTTTATTCTCTGAAAAACTTCAAAAACTTAAAAATTGATAGAACAAAGACATTCTTTGAACTCACTATTGCAACATATTTTCATCACTCATTTCTTCAATAAAACTTACGACAAACGCATTTTTTTGATAACTCGAAGTCATTTCCTGATCTAATCAAGTTAACAACTTATTAATGACTGAAAACGTTGATATTTTAAATTCACCCAACAGAGATTACGATTATTTATTTTCGAAAAGCCTGGTTTACTGAAAAATGGAAACGCGAAAAAATAGTATATTGTTCAATAAGTGTGCGAGGGTGGTTAAAATTACGAGATTTTGAAGGTGCCAATATCAATCACAAGGAAGTCAAATATGACTCGGTAGCGAGTATCGTAGACAATAAATTTTTTACGTACAAATTTAATACTGCATGTTTTCATACAGCGATCTTGAGAATAATCTCAAAGCAAGCACGGATTTCAACACGTGATACGACAGTGCCTTGGACTATCATTGTGCTTGTCTTGCACTATGAACAAACAGTCTCGCATTATTTGCGCTGTCAAGTGCGAAAGTCTGCATACATTCGAAAATCATGTCGGATTGTGGTACATTGCGCATCAGAATCAGTGCAAGATTGCGTTGTTCCTCGGTGGATATGTGAAGAAAGACTGTCGCTACACTAATCAAAAAAAGTTATTAGAAATACCGAACTTTTTTAAGACATTGATGCTCTACATGTAACAAAAAGTTTAAATCATACGTGGTACTTACGACGAAAGAGCTCATGGAATTTTCTTGATCTTCTTTTTGGTTGATTTTTCTATTAGACGATAGCATTTTTGTGATTTCATACGTGATCATCTGTTTAATCACTTTTGGAATTACTTACTTGACCACATTTTTCAAGTACAGGGTGATAAACAAGCGATGTAAGTGATGTCAAAAAGGATTACACGGATGATCACAAATGAAATCACAAAAATATTTGCGTTCATCAATAAAATAATAATGTAATCATCCGATAATGAGATCGAGAAAATGATCAAGCGCGTTGCTCTGGACGCCATAGTAATAATCTTACTCTGATTAGTCAACTTAGAACGTTAATAACTTAAGCACAAATCGCCAGAAAAAAAAAATTCGATAACATTTTTTTTTTCGAAATCTTTTGTGCTACTCTGCGATGAATACTCCACATGCAGTATTTTCCGCGAGATTGCTCATGAAATTTCAATAAAAATTTTATTGTATTTTTGATCTACGATGCTTTTTGGCTGAATTATTAACGTTTTAAGTTCTTGTGACCAAGAAAGTAATTTCTGAAGTTATTAACACAGATAATCACAAATAAAATCACAAAAATATTTGCATTAAGGAAACAAAACGTTTATAATTCAGCCAAAAAACGTCGTGGATCAAAAAATCAATAACGTTTTCTGCTAAAATTTCATGAGCTATCTCGGAATACTCTGTAAATATACATGTGACATTAAACTTTTTATTTATCAATAAATTTTTAAAAGAACGTTTCGCGTTATCAAGCCAAATGAATTGATCCTAATAAATCGATGATTCTTGAAAGGGTCATTATTCAGATGTAAACAAATATTTTGATTGAAAAAACCAAGATTACTTACGAATCTGTTTCGGAATAATATCTTTTCAATGTTGAGTTTTGTACGCAATAACAGTTATCTTATGATGGAACGTGTGAAAAATCAAATATTTTTCTCAGGCAAAAAAAAAAAATTGTCGAATTATAACGCTAGAGAAACAGCCGGATATAAATCCATGCAGAATAAAAAAGGTACGGTGAGCTTTTGTAAATATTTATGTAACCAATTCAGTATCAAAATTTACTGAGAAACTTACAATCATATGTGATAGAATAATAAGCAAATCAACTGTAATAAAAAAAAGATTTGTTCGAGAAATCATTTTTCCAGATTCAAACAGAGTTTCTAGGAACTGAGAAAAGCGGTGCAAAATGGATATTATATATCATTATATTACATTATATTACATTAAATGTTATATTATCCACAAAAATTATTATTTTTCTCCTTTCATTGGTTCATATTCATAAATAATTCTTTAGAAATTGATTTATCACCATTTTTCTTTAAATACAGAAAAAAATATATGGTTATTAATTTTGTTTATTTTTACAAAAAAATTTTTTGAATTGCATTAATTTTTTTCCGACTTTTTTAAGTTACGAGGAACAAAAAAATGAAAAAAAATTGAAAATAATATAGGTCAAAATATTTTTTTAGATGTTCCATTTTGCCCCGCTTTCTCTTATATGGCTCCAGATTACGAAGAATGTGCATTATTTTATAGCAATAAGTTTATTTTTAAAGAAATTATTACCTTGAGTCGGAGACTAGTAATTTCATGAAATGTTTTGTAAAAAATGGTCATAGAAAATATCAATTAATATATCAGCTCTCACAACTCTTACGAGGGGTCCGTTCAAGAATTATCCTATATTTGGATCTTAAGACTGGCGGTGATTCAGCCCAGCAAGCACTGCCGTCCTCCATCTTCAAAATCCGAATATATAATCGCTTACGAATGGAAAATAGTAGCGTTCTTCTAGGAGCTTTGGACAGTGTTTCTTACTTCTTCATCATTCCGCTTTGTCTTAGGTCATAAAAATCATATTGAAACAGAAAAGAGACGAAACATATACATGTTCATCACTTTTCTCGGCAAGATTACGATATCTGGGGCGTCAAAGTTTTATGACAGAAAATATATCGTCTTTCCGAGCAAAAAAAAAAAAAGGCGCGACACAATTTCAATATCTTGAATATTTTCGAGATATCGAGATCCTCCCGAGACGAAAAAAATTTTGTATTCGAGAGGTGTTTTGACTCTTTTTGAGTCTTCGAATTGTCTTCCGTGATATTTCTTAATCTTTGTCTATATTTTAAATGTATTCCGTGATATTTACATGGTCGAGAACGATTATCCCTGAATTGTATTTCTTGATATTCGAATATTCGAAATTAACAAATATAATAAGTCCTCAGATGGAAGATTGCCACTTAGAATAATTTTTATCAAGTGACTTACTCGAACTTTTGTTATTACTTATTACTTATTATATAAATAATTAATTATTTATATTTCATTAATATACTTAAATTATTTTTAAAAATAATAAACAAAACATACACAACGTTGGCTCAGGAATTAACGTAGTTAACCAGCTATAGTTTTCAAATAAATAATTTTGTCAAGGAATTTAAATGGTTATCAACATTAATCCCTGAGTAATTTATTTATTCGAAAAAAAAAAAAAAAGTAATGGCAAATAGAGCTTAGAAATGAATGTTGCTGACCAGCTAA
>JAPYYR010001075.1:0-18374 GCA_030523065.1 Aphidius colemani | reverse complement strand
GATTACCCAAGTGCATTGCAAGTGCTTGCATACCACCAGCTTCAACAATTGCTGGTTTATTGCTGGAGCATACTGATAAAACTAAACAAAACAAAAACAAAAAAAAAAAACACATTAATACAAATTAAACAATTGAATAAATAATTATTTGAATTTTAAAAAATAATAAAACCTTGTAATATTTATTTACCTTTTAAAACTCTTGATGTTGTCCAAAGTAATTTTTCATAATCATAAGAACGCATAATACGAACAAGTTCAATTGGTCCTTGTGATGCAAGAATAATAAGTTTACTTTCTTGATTACCATAAGCAAGAATTTGAAGACAATCAGTAACAATTGCCAAAAATTTGACATTATTACGTTGTAATAATGCAACCATTTTTTGTAAACCACCAGCAAGACGAACAGCCATTTTAGAACCATCTTGATGAAGTAAAAGATTATGCAGTGTTGTTATTGCATAAAATAATACAGATTCAACACCTGAACTTAATAATTTAACAAGTGCTGGTATTCCACCACTTTTAAATATTGCCAATAACCCTTGTCTGTGATGTGATAAATTATGAAGTGTGCCAACAGCTGCTTTTGTTGATTCTAAATCATCACTGTGTGATATTGCACGTACTAATGCTTGTACCATTTGTGCACTATTCATAATAGCATGACGTGATGCTTCTTTCTTTGATAATTGATGTACCATCATTGCTGCTTGTGATACAATAACTTGATCTTCATCATTAAGTAATTTGATTAATTCTGGAATCGCACGTGTTGCTAAATCAGCATCATCTTGATAATTTATTAAATTAACAACAGCATGTTTAAGCATTTGACTTGGTTCAGCAAGTCTTTGTACAGCTGTTGGTTGTGATGAATCAAATTGTGTTGATGGTATTGGTGTACCTTCTTCCAATGTTTCAGGAAACATTGCAGCACGTACACGATCAGTACGAGTTTGACTAAGTTGTGAATTCATTTCATCAACTTGATCTTGAGTAAAATTTTGATTAAGACCATCTAATGATAGAATCATCATTTGTTCACTATCAATATCTTCTTCTTCTTTGCCTGATAATGATGCTGCTGTTGTTGCAACACCAGAATGAATTCCTGAATCTCCCATGTATGAGCCTTGTTGCCACAATAGAGTTTGTTCTTTTGCTGAACCCATTGGTAAGTCTCCAAGTCCCTGGTAATTACCATGAGATCCTAAAAAATTATAATCAAATTGTTACATCTCATTTTAACACGTCTGTTATCTTTTTATTTTTATTTTTCTTTACCTGGTCGGGATGAATTGATTGGCATTTGGTAACTCATGGCTCCAACGGGTGAATATCACACCTAAAAACAACAAGGTAATCAATTGACAGCTCTCAACAATGTAAATAAAAACAAAAAATAATTATCTGACAATATACATGTAATTTTTTAGATTAGATCTTTTTTATTTTTACACTGGACGCCAATAGAATGTCATGCGCGTTTGTTAACAAATTTAGATTCTTAAATTATTATTTATTTCCTGATAATCCTGACAATAATATTATGGACTCCATCAAATTGTCTACTTTTTATGTGTCACTTTGTCTTTCTTCATTTGAGTTTAACAATATTATTATTTTTGTTTTCATTAAAAACTAAAAATTAGCATCTTCAGACTTGACTCACCAGAAAGTCATACAATTCATATATTTAATTTTGTGAAAAATTGTAAAAATGAGAGCACTTGAATGATCATTCACTTGAAAAAGGCAAAAGTCGCGCAGCATACACAGAGACGCCAGAATATAATTTTCTTTTTTTTTTTACTTCAAATATATGCACGTAATTGGAGGCAAAAAAAAAAAGAAAAAAAGTTGATATAAAGACCAAGTAACAAGCGTTATGTACAAACGAGAATATGCTTGATAAGGGTGAGTGAATTTTCAAGATACTTTGACAAATGTTTTTATTTTTTATGACTTTTTAGATATTTACTAGTTGGCAAGACCAAAGAGAGAAGCATGTTTGTTATCCACAACAAAGAGGAGAGAGATCAAATGAATCAAAGAGAATGTTTTATAATTTTTTAGCAAAAAAAAAATTCTCTGTGCATTGTGACATGCGTGGAGAGGGCAAATGAATAAATTGCAAAAAGATATTAATTAAAATAGTAAAAAAAAAAAAATGATTCAATAAAGAAAAAAAATAAATATAAAAAAATAAAAGTTATAATAAATAATATATGAAAGAGAAAATAAGCTAAATGAATTGTTTTGACACACCCAGCGTAAACATACATACACTGAATTTTTCAATAATAACATTTAGAAATTATAAATTATTCATATTGATATTTGATAAAAAACATTATTATTCTTAAAATTATGTACTTACCGCTTTAACTAGAGCTGAACGAGTACCTCGTGAGGTAAAATTAATATATGAAACGTCTTAATCACAAAAATGAGTCACAGTAAAAATGATTTTTATATTAGTCATACACAAATATACTGTAGAAGCACTTTTACTCCACTTGCTCAGTTATATTCCACTGTATTCCACGGCACACCACGGCAATTTGACAACTAAAAGATGGCGGTCGATGCCGGACGCGTCATGGGCACACAAGTATGCAGGTGCAATGTATGTATACGGATATAATCGGGAAAGAGGGAGATACACATTTATAGAATCAATTAGGTGGCGCTACCTGTACACGTTTGCGCAGAATATAAAAAGATAATGCACCAAGATGCACTTTGTTGTTTAATTGTTTATTTATTTCATTCTGATTAAGGAGACGGGTTGTACTCGACTGGAGTATTGATAATTTGATCAAAGCTATTTAGAGATTATTTTTAGGCCTTAATAATTGAAATATAATTTATTTATTATTAGAATATGTTACTGATTTTTGTAAAAATTTTTTTTAGTGATTAGAGCTTTTAAAAGCGTAAAAAAGAAAAAAGAGACTCAGTGTGATGTTTGTTTGATGTAAAAAATAGCTATAAAATTTAGTTTTTTTATTTTTCTCGAAGTGGTCAAGCTTGTGAGACTGATAATTAATTTACATCTGTTATTTTCTTTTTTATGTTAACTTTGTTTCATATTTGTCTGGCGCCAGTTTGCTGGAGGCTATGAGACATTACATGTCCCTTTGTAATTTTGTGAATGACAAAGTATATAAAAGACACTGTACGCAGTTCCACTTTTCTTCTTTGTAATTATAATTTAAAATTTACATTGAGACATATAAAATCAAAAGGAAATATTCTTCAAAGAAAACATCAAAAAAGAGTACCGTAAAAATGATTCATTGAGTGGCAAGAAAAGGAATAAATAAGATAGATTAAATATCAAATAGAAAATTTCTAAAGAGTGGTATTGATTATTTACCTGTGAGCGAATTATTAAAATTAACTATTATTAAAGTGTCAATTCAAATTGAAAATTTATCATTAACTAAGCTTAAAGCAGTAGATGTATACGATTCAAATAGTTTTCAAAATAAATTTACAACTTTGTAAATTCATTCGGTAAAGTGCATTCAACAAGAAATTAATTAAATCTAAATATAATAAAATTTGAAATGATCAATTAAATCAATCTAGTATTTAATACTTATCAATGAGTGCCATCTATTATTTAAGTTGAAATTATTAACCACCAGCAGATATTATTTTTATATATATTGTTATAAATAATTAGTGAATACCAAGAGCGGCTTTAGTAGAGTTTTACATTATCAAAAGTAGTATTGACATTATCTACTCCACAATAAGCATATAGTTTATCGAAAAATCACTACAGATGTCATTGTAAGCTACTTTTTGAAATATAAATTTCAAATCGTAAATCAAACGAGCTACATTTTATTGCCCACGGGCTACTTATATAGTTATAATATCCACATAGGAATAATTCATAAATAAATTTTATCTTCCACCAGCACTCATTGTTGATAAAGCACAATCATTATTATAAATAATATATGATAGTACCGATACGATGATAATAACAATAATAAAAACAATAAATATTGTATAAAAAACAAATCAAATTTATGATTTTGTTATTGGCATTTGGTTTTTCGGCTTTCAGCTTTGTATTTGAATTTATTTTTACAAAATTATCTACAAAATTATTCAATTACCTAAACAAGTCAACTATATTAATATATCAAATTGATATAATTTTTGAATTACTAGGTATCCTTATAATAACACTAATAATAAGTTGAAAAAATAAATATTTTCGATTAAACTAATAATTAAACATCGTCAATAATATTCAACTACAAACTATTGTCAAAAAATCAATGCAAAAAATAAAAAATACTCATGCACATGAAATATTCTCTGATGAATATTTTTTTCACCCACACTGTACAGATTTTGATATATTATAAACGTAAAATGAATATTGAAATACTGTTTTTCCTTAAAAATAGTACGAATGTTAATAGTACTCGGAAAATTTACAACTCTATTTACGCCAAGTTTGAAAAATATATGTAATAAATATTTCATTATTAAATATTGAATTTAATTTTAAAATAAAAAAATCTAATTAATTGTTTATAAAAATAATAATAATAATAAAAAAAGTATTTATTAACTAAATTTTAAATATGAAATAACAACAAAATTTATTCTTGTATAAAAAATAAATAAAAAAATTCTTTTAAAAGCAATATTCAAGACTGAAATGTTGTCTCAATATATTAACAAAAAAACATTTTGTATTCTCTTGAAAGTTTAATTTTTGTTTTGAATATTTTAATGCATTCCAGTGTAATCCCACTGGACTTGAACAGCATAAAATTGTATGAACATAGCTAAAATGAGAAGACAGAAAATATAAGGATAGAATAATGTAAGTCTAAATAGATATAGAGTTTTGAGTAGATATGCACAAGTTTGAATGTTACGAGGATCTACCGTCGGTGAAAACCAACTCTCGTTCAATTACACGAGCATAGCTATGGTACTTGTCTGCCTGTATTTCTGATTCACCCTGTAACTTCTCACCCTTCTGCAGTACACGCTTGGACCAATGCGCTTGGTTTTGTCGTTTATTATTCTTGCAATTTAGAGCTTTTCTTCCGTTTGCCGTAAGGATTTTCGTTTTACTATATAACAAAAACTAACTATCTTTTTCTCTTTCATTTATTTTTTATTTTATATTTCTTTCATTCTAAAACTATCTCTGGGTGGAGTATATATGATCGTGGCAAAAGCATAAGATTCTACGATTATTCTACTGCCATGAAAGTGATTCCAATATTTTTAAATTTTGAATGAACCACATACGTATACACCTTATATGTTATTTCAAAAAGCGGACACTGCATAGCTCGATTAAAATATACATATAAAAAAAATTAAAAGAAAAATGAAACATTTAAATTTGATCAATTGATTTTTGATTGTTTAAATTAAATATTATTTAGTAAACAAAATTCAGGTGGTTTTCAATGCCCATTATTTGTGATTTTCCCCTGATTTTTTTACAGAAAATAGGAAACAATATGAAAAATTTAATGACTCATTGCCATTTAACAATATATTTATTTGAGATTAAAAAAATAGTCAAAAATATTTATCAAATTAAAAATTAAACATTAAAATATAAAGAAAATATAGAAAAGTATAACAATAGTTAAAGAAAAAGAAAAAAAAAAGTAAATAAAGAAAAGTATATATAAAACAATTCACATTGAATGTCAAGTCAAAATGGCCGTTTGGGTTGGGCACCAAACAAAAGACACCCCCATCAGAATGACATGATGGACGCCTTCATGAACGACCCTACGGAGTACCGTACATCACTTTTATTACTACCGTTCTCATTTTCATATTTCATATTTACATTTCTAGTCCGACCGTAAATCACACAATTTATGGGTAATTAGGCCTTTGTGCGTAGGCAAAGGGTACCGGCTTATCGAACGTAAAACTGCCCCCGTGTAAACGTAAAAGGGAGCTTTCGTGTACGACGTTTTACCCTTATTATATTTATTTATATTGTATACACAAAAAGCAAACAATCTTTCTCTTTCATACTCATATCTGACCTATAGAATATATCTTTAGACTTTGAAATTGGACTTTGGGGAAATAGCATCGATGAATTTCAAAAATAAAAATGATATATTTTACAAAATTTTATACTTGAATTGATGAACCATGACATGATGAAGATTATCAACAAAATTTTATGATTAATAGAAAATAAAATCGTTGCAAACTGTCATGAAAGATAAAAGCTTTTTTAGAGCTTTTATAAATTTGAAAAAAAATCAATCACGTAATTAGCAAATCGTTTTGAATTTAAAAATGAAATTTGTATATTAAATTATTAAATAACAAATGGAATTTATACGTGTAATTTTAATTATAAAAAATTCAATCGTTAAGATGAAAAATAAAAAATAAAAATGATGTGTTAGAATTTTAATAATAAAATAAGACAAACAGTATAATTTAATATTCAAATTTTCAAAACTCGACAAGTTATGATGTACTAAATCATTTTCTTTATTATAATTATCAATAATTCAATATTTTATATGTTTTTACAAAAACAATATAAACAAGTATATATTCTCAGTGAGACTTTTCAACAAGTCGTAATCGTCAAGTGAAGTTTATATATATAAAAGTCGTTGAGAAGACATTACTACCTCGTAAAATTGGTGTTATGATATTCAACGATGCATTTTAATGACACACGCAGGTGTAAACATATCATCAGCTATTTTCCATTTTGTTATATTCTTGAGGTTTTTGAGTGGGTGTTAATTGATATTTAACAACGAAAATTTCATCTTAATAGTCGTTATTATTATTTTTTATTTTTACAACAATGTAGGTTACTTGCATAAATATTTTTCTTGAAATAGATATTACACAATTGTTGTCAAATTGAAATATTATTGCAATTATATATAATTTTATGAATCAATGTGTGTTTTATTTTTTGTGCAACTATTTTATAAATGACCAAAATGTGCGTATATTTATTTTAGTACCCACCTGTTGAGTTTCTAACTCTTAAACTTTTTTTGCGAATTCTTATCTTTGCACGCTTTTTATATAAATATGTTTACTTTATTACACAAATATTAAATAAATGAATAAATAAATTTGGTTATTTATTTTTTGTTAACGTTAATAATATATATTCAATTGAATTTTGAGAATCGATTTGATCAATTGCTTATAGGTAACTTTACTGTCGAGGTGAAAAAAATATCGAAAGTTTTTTTTTTTTTTCTTTATTTATCTTCTGATTGATCCACCAATTATTGCAACTTAATGACCTAATACTATTTTGTATTTTTATTTAATTTTGCGTACTATAAAAGTTCGTCACAATACAATGTAAGTTTTATTATGCATCGTGACGCCAAGCGATGCTTGAAACAAAAGCTCACAGTAGCTCTCACTCTTTAAGATATGAGACGAAATTTTTAGTATAAAGATTATATTTTATTTATTAATATAAAATTTTATTTAATTCAATGAATGGATGAGAAAATTATTAGTTGAGGGGCTGAATAAAGTAACACGTTGTCCTTGCTCTTGAGTCGTGCGCCTACAACGTGTTACTGAATCCAGACCCTCAACTGTTGAACTTATATAAAACTCTTCTCAATTACTTACAAGAAATCTGACAGTTAAATAATTGACGAGAAAACGAAGAAATAAAATATCTACACAAAGTAAAAATTGAGAAAAAGTATTAATATAATTATTGAGAAAAAAAATGCACAGTGATGATGGTAAAAATAAGCTTATCGTTCACAAAAACTAGGGCATTAGTTTCACTTATTTTATTGGTATATTCAGGATACCTTTATTTTTAATACTTTTTAATGATTTTGATTATATATAATAAAATTAGTAATGTTGACCCTAGTAAAATTGAAGCTAGAAAAACTTCTCCAATTTTCCTCCGGCTTTACTGAGTCCAAAAAAATCGAAGAGATATCGGAGAAAAATTTTCGACAGAAGACATAATATTCAGTGATGATGAAGATAAAACTCGATATCTTGAGGTTTTTCCGGATTTTCTCTAGCTTTCTTCGTATTTTCTTCAAATATTTCCGGTATTTTATATAGAGAAATTATTTTACCAAGAAATAAATGGTTTTAAAATCTATAAATAACATATAAACATCAGAACAATTCACAATTACATAAGTCAGTCTTTTTCGTACAACTTCATTTTAAAAATCAGAAGAAAACTTTATGATACTGTTGAATTCATTTATATATGTTTTGTTTTATTTTTCAAAGGGCAAAGAACGAGCCCTTTGAAGAAAAAAATGAGCTTTTATTCTTTATCCAGTTGGGCATTTAAATAAGAGATGGCGTTAGTATGTGGATTTTGAAAAAGCTACTTGTGGTATAGTTAAAAGTGAGTGTAACAACTCAAGTCCATGTATAATTTTATAAATAAAAAAAAAAAGAAAAAGAGCAACTGCTATTTGAACTGAAGAAATATAAAAAATAAAATAAAATAAAGTGGAATATGGTACTTGATGGTATGAGCAAAATATATTGCAAAAAATATTGAATAAAAATAAAAATTTGCATACAATCGATGTCCAAGGATGCACCCCAGGATATTTCTTCAGACTTAACTATTTTAATACCATGCCAAGCTAATTCATCTCGTTTAATATCAGTAAAATCTTTGAAATTTAAACACAATAGGTATATATGCATGTGGTTGAAAAGATCTCTCATCATTTCGTTTGCATTTTTTAACTATACAAACTATATTTATATATATAAATAAAAATACATATTCATATGCATCCAGTCATATATATATGTACAATACAGAGCATATCGATCAAAGAGACAAAATAAAATGAATGACAAAAATATATATTATAAACACAAAAACAGGAAAATAAATTATAAATAAAAAAGAATATATATGTGTATAAAATTGTGAATGTGAGTGGGGACATGACACGTCATTGCGTGCACGTGCATTGATACCAATATTTATGTCCGACATTTAATCATGTCAAAGGCGTTTGATTTGTCGTTGGCTTTTATAGAGGGGAATTAAAACGTTCATTTCGCCACAGACACTCGCCAACAGTGTCCTCTCACTGCCATGAGTTATTTTTTTCAATGCTATACAGAATGGTCAAAGCTTTTTTGAATATTAAAAACAAAAAAAATCATCAGTAATTAATTTTTTAAAATTAACGAAAGAAAAAAAAAAACCAACAAAAAAAAAAAATGTATAAATAAATCATCAAAAAGCTCATCTATAAATTTTTTAATTTAATAATTTTTTTAATAAACTCAATAAATCAAAAAGACAAAAAAGAAAGTTTGATAATGGAAAAAAACAAAGTTGAAAAATTTATTTTCATCGTCAAAGTAAAAAGTACGTTGTTAATTAATTGACGAGTAAAACCTTTGTCGACGTAACGTCAGGTTACTGAAGAGTATTACCCCGAGGGTTAACGTTTGCGGTTTGTTCTTAGAATAAGGCTCTTTGTCGTTTGGTACTCGATGTATATATTGTTATCGTTGTCGTGGTATATATATTTGTAAGAGGGGCAAAATATATATTTGTGTATTTATATACATCGCGATTTCACCCTCTGATCTTCTAGGTCGTTAACAAAGCAAATCAACCGCGGGCAAGTGAATGTCGCTGTTCTCTTTACAATATTCAAATATTCCAACTGCCCCCAGGATTTATATGAATATGATATAATATACTCAGTATAACAATCTTTGTTTATGATTTTGGACTCGTGTAGTCATAACAGCTATAGTCCAATCAAGACTGTAAAACAACTTAAATCGAATTCAAATTGAACAACATGTAAAAGAATATTTGACATACAAAGAAAAGACGAAATATTAATATTTTTTTAAAAATTTTTCTAGTTTAATTCATTTTAAACAAAACGAAAATGTTATTGTTCCGGTAAATTTTCAAAGAAGAGTATTTGTATAAATTTGTTCGCAGATGTGGCTTTGAAAGGGCATATCAATTGAATCATAGTTTTGTTGTGGATGTAATTGGAAATCAAAAAAAATACAATCAAAGAATGACGTAATTTTTAGTCTTTATCTTTGTCCCATGGGAGTAACGTGTGCATTTAAAAGTGGTGCAATCACCACCATCACCATCACTACCACTATTTTCAGCATCTCTTTCACTACCAACACCAAGAGACCATCACCACCAGCTTCAATTCTACGGGTCTGCTCAATGCTTCTATCACGTTGGGCAAACGGGCGGACAGCTTCGAGGCGATTTGTCTTTCATTTCGGGCTAATTTATTGCGCCCAGGCAACTCTAGCGCTATTCTCGACTCCGCGCCATTCAGCCACGCCCCACCCAACTAATGTCCCACATAAAACTTGGTATCAGCGATCCTCAAACGGGGATTTACAATCCCTTCAAGCGCTGCCTGTCACTATAAATTCTCTTGGGTGACGTCGATATATCTTGAGCTGCGAATACTTCTGTCCTTAATGGATACCACTGGGTATACCTCAAAAATCTACCAAGACATTTTTTTTTTTCTTTCTTCTTTTTATTATAAATTTTAATGTTATTTACATATTTCTATTTGTAGAAACAAGCCAAGATCTTGCGAACATAATTTATAATTTTTTTGAAATTTGAACACCCATTGATATACCTACGTTATAATTTTATTCAATTTTTTTTTCATGCAAATTTTACACTATTTAAAATTACGATAGTTGTAAATTCTGGATTTGGTATTTTATACCGGAAAAATGAGGATTTGACTGAAATTTGTCGAGAAAGTAGATTCCATTAATTAATAACCTAAAAATTTTGCATAAATTTATGCAAAATTTTTAGGTTTTGATTATACAAACTGTTGGAATATTTAAAAATAAGTTATGATTAAGTTAACACCTTTTTTTAAACTCTGAAAATGTATATTGCGTATTGACATTGTCAAGAATTCATGGAATTAGTAAATAGGGGGTTTTGATGCAGCATCAAAAACCATGTGGAGCTTAAAGCGTTGAATCATAACAAGGACTTATGTTGGAAAGCCTCAACAGGAATCCTTGTGGCTCATTGGGTATATACATAGCTGGAAAACAAGCATTAAAATACGTTTGTTCTATATATATTCTGTATTCTCTTTCAGCTTTTATAGTATTTTCTCTTTTTGCCTTGTTGTCTTACCATACTTTACCTCTTATTTCTTCAATCTTTTATACATATTCATCGTGACTTTTTTGCAGTTTAAGATTTCAAAAAGTTTCCAAGAAATTTCTCATCAACTTTTCTTGAATGAGTTAAACGACAAATAAATAAATAAATTTGATGAACTTAAACTTGATTGAGTGAAAAACACTCAACACTATTTATGGTCAAAAAGTATTTTTTTTTATTTTTTCCGAATATTTAAGAATTGGCCCACACAGGTTACCTCAAATCAAATTACACAAGCAGATTTTGAATAAGAAGAAGGAGATCAATTAGCTATAGCATCATTTTCATCCTCAAACTTTTAATCTGCTTCTACGATTATAAATACAAGTTGACTTTTCTATTCTCTAAACATCGACAACAATAATCAAATAAATTAATTCACATCCAAAATATTTAAGCGATTTCATTGCTACATTTTCATATACCATAAAATTTAATGTCGTATAAATACACATATAACCGTTTAATGATAATTTGCTTTTCATACAGCTAAAATATACAATTGATGCATTTTGAGATCTGGATCATCGACTATCAATATTAGGATATAGAAATATCTCTAGATATTTATTTCTCACTCTAAATGTATAAATATATGTATATGTAAATTGCAAAAGTGATGGTGTGTGGCTTTGTGTGAATCAAAATCGTATGGATTCACGTATAACCCTTGTTGTGATATCTCTTAAGAAGCTTAAGTATTTTGTCGTTCTTGCAATTGACGCTATTACGTACGCAAATTTCTATCGTTCTATAGCAATCGATTATAATAAACATTAGTTAGCTTGTGTATATACAGTTACGTTTATATGTACAAATAAACTAGTGGATCTCCCAACAGCAATGTACATATAATGTTCACGTAAATGCAATTGAAATACTCCACATACGTTCTTTTGTTTATATGTGCGATGGTTATACACACTGCTACGTTGTTGTTCATATGATTTCTCAAGTTAACCTGATTGTAAATGATAAAAAATTTAGCTGTAATTGCCATCTAATTATACGTAATTGTCTTTACATTAATAAATATAAAAAAAGTCTTAAAACAAATCATTTTAATTCAATAAAATTGTAAATTAATTTATTTTATTTGTAAGAAAATAATTAGATAAATTTTTAGTTAAATAATTCTTTATTTTTATTTTCTATCATTAATTAGTTATTTTTCGTTTGATTGTTTTGAAAGTGCATTGCAAATTTTCGAATAAATTGACTCAACTCATTAATCAATTTTCCATATCACACATTTAACAAATAGTCAGCCAGTTATTATCAAAACATAGTTAAAGCCTGCGGTTATATATTTAACAAACTAATAATATTTATTTGCAAATGAACATCTGTATATGAGCCCTCTTTAGCTCATCTAAAACCTAAAAATTTTGTATCATCTGCTTCTCTCTTATACTGGACAGTATATTGTTGTTGCAATTTTCCAATTATACATAAATAGAAATACGCTGGAATAGCAAAATGCAAGTGTGTCGATATTCGCTCGACTGTTTTAACGTAAAACAGTTAATTGCATTGCCAATAACAGATAATGCAACAATCAATGATTTAGAGGGTGGTAGAGTATTTGTATATGAATATGAGACAAAAAAAAATAATAAAAAATCAAAAAAATATATTTAATCTATATCGATTCATAGGATTGGTACTTCTCCAATGATGTTTTCATATTATACAGTTTCAAATACTATCCAATAATATTGTTCTCTGTATACTTATGAATGTGATTTAAACAGTCCCAACAGGCTATGAGATTATCCTCTAATTGTTCCAACTAAATCGACTGAAAATTTTGTAATTATTAAAAAATAATAAAAGCCACTGTGTCGTTGAAACAAAGCAGCATTTATTTCATTAAAAATTATATTTAATTTATGTTTTTTTATAGAAACAATGTCTTTTTTTTTGAGCTATACTTTATGGTGGTATAATATTTCTTAATATGGAAAGCTTGAAATGTCAAAAAAAATTAATATAGACGAGATTTGTTGTTATTGCTAGAATGCTGGATGACAGTTTTGGTTATATATTTATTTTTTTTGAGTGTAGTAGACTGTGAAAAAGTGAGTATGACTGAAAAAATAGGTCATCAAGAGGGTGGTAGTTTTCTCAGAGTCAGAGTAGAGTCATTATTTATTACAACGGTCTAAGAGTCTAGTATTTTTGTCAAACATTCATCATCAAAAGTAATGGCTACACTCGAATGCCAATAACATCCGGCTGTACTGTTAACATAATTTTTTTTCTTCAGCAAGAACGTAAAATATTTTAACGTTTTGAATTTATTTAAAAAAAAAAATTAAAAGCTGTATTCAAATTTTTAATGTCAAAATTAATTCTTGAAATATATTGTCGACATTTATAACTGATGATCATTGCAATCATCGTATAATTTTTTATATCCAAATGGACAACAATCATTAATATGAAAATTCCAATAGACAGCAAAACCCCATCGTATTTTGAAGTTGTGAGAATTTTTGATTTAGGATTATGAGGCTTACAGCAATGTTCAGTTATTGTTGAGCAATTTGATAGGTGTATAATGACGAGTAATGACACATCGTGATAGTATTTAACTGTAAATGTAAATAGATAGCTAGGATGCTCAATACATATGCGGATTCGTGGCTAATCACTGTTGCATACCTTGATCATTGGTAATTATCTTCCATTTCGATAGGTCCAATAAAAGTTAGTTACTGCATAGCATTATTTTTTGATGATTCAAACAAAAGAGAGAAACAAAATTGATACATAGCCTGAATAAATATTTAATTGTATAATTATTATCATGTTGATGTTGACGAACATATTTTTAACCCAAACTACTGAAAAATTTATTTAGTAGTTACAATTTTTTCATGTTATACAGGTATATAACCACTAATCAACGAAATTATCATACTCTGTTGACCCAAGATTATTTTAGCTTGGTATGGCTGAACGAGCAGTTCAGAGTAAACTCATTCGTCTGAGGGTGTAAAGAGTTCTGTTTTATATACGCTGAGTCATCTTATCATTTACAAGCAATATTATATCCTAGTAAGTATGTTGAACGTTTGTCTGAGATTTTTTAAAAATGTATATAAAAAAAAAGAGACAATAATAAAGATAATCAACGATAAAAATAAATATGTTGACTTGATATTTATTTTTATTTTTTACCTCAAAGTCAAAATAGGGGATGAAAAAAATGTCATACCATGAATGCACACGTATTGCTGATTTTTGAAATATTTAAAATAAACGAAGTCACTTGGTTTTTAACTTGATACGTCAGCAAAGAAAAATTGTTATTTTTCAAATATACAAATAGTACTAAAAATTGTTGAAAAAAATTTCATTAAATTGTTTTTAATTTGTAAGAAAAAAAAGATGAAATTTATAAAAAAAATTTGAAGTTTAATTAATTTAAACTTATTATGTTTTTGTAATGTTTTTTGTGGAAAAAAAAATGTATATATTTATCTTGACAATATCAAGATGAGTATCAAACCAACAATAATCTTAACAATTATTTTGATTAAGTAGTATCTCGTTCTGATTACTTTAGTTATAGCATCATTTCCATTTGCTTTGCTATCTCGTTTCAGCCATAACCCTTTGGATTTTCTCATTTTCCCTTATTCCGACTCTTCTTGTGTTTCGATCCACTTCTAGACCCAAACCGTTATAACGAAACAAAACTACCACAAGATATTTTCTCAAGATGTGTCTTTTTTACTTGAAATTTTTCCAAATAATAAAAAATCATCCATAGCAATCCACATGTTCTTTATTGCAATATTGGGATACGAGAAAATTTGAAAAAAAAAAAGGCACCACGTTTGTTCTTGCAATAAGGTTCGTATATTGCGTGTGAAGAGTTGAAGTAGAACCATCACACTCGAAGTTGTACGTGACATTGGCAACACTTTTTATCTGGCATTTTGTATCTCACATATTTCTTACTTTCTATCTTTATCTTTTGCTCTATATCTTTATTATTTTTTATTATTATTATATTTTTCTTCTTTCAGCATCATACAGAATGAGCTTTTTCTTTTTCTGATAATCTGAAAATTCCATCCTCTTTTCACGTTGGGTACAAACACGACCAACTTATACTTTAATAATATCTTCAACTCACAAGCTCCAAGGTGTCTCACATATTCCTTAGCTACAACTACAATGTGACATTATAATCACTGGTTCATGTGTAGATGTTTGTGTATATATATTTTGATAACACACATAAAATTTATACTTGCAGGTACCAATGTGACTTTGGTATATGTGTGAGCTTTCACGTTTCTGAATTACCCTCATGAGACCATGTCACGGTTATATCGTAAACAAACAAACTCACATACAAACCCACTATGCATTTATACCATCACCAATGTTCATTTTCAACATCACAAACAGTATACCCATAAGATGTCTTATTCTTGAAAATTTTAGCTTCACAAACTTATCTACTATTCTCTTCTTTTCTTCATTACTAATTCCAGCACAAATTAATTCTTTGTTTCAAAATCATGATGGTTTTTTTTTGTATTTTCTTTCTTGTTAATATTAAAAAAACCTCAGGCTATTTGAAACATCTTGACGAAAAACTTGGCTTTCTAAAGATATATACCAAAAGAAAAAATATAAAAAAATATTAATAATAAAAAAAAAAAAAAAACATTATCAAAATAATGAGCTAGTATACTATGATTAGTTTCGTTGATGTCTTTTTTATTTTCGAGGTGATGAAAAGAACCAGAGTAAAAAAAAACATTTGTGGTTTGCAAAAAAAAAAATTTACACGAAATAATATAGAAGAAAAAAAAACTGATAATCAGAAAGATGAAATGGATGATTGGATAGTGACACTTTTGCAACATTTCAGTGGGTGAGTTGTAAAAACGATGTATAGTTACGATGAGTGTGAGGGTGATGGACAGAGTCACTGGGGAACTGCAAGTAGTGAAAGAGGAAGTTACGTAAAGGGATGAAATAAAAAATTTAAAAAAAAAAAAAAAAATCAAAAACCAATAACAACAACAACAAAAAACAAGGGAGGATTGGCCACAGTTGAAACACATGTCGACGTCACTGCCATCTCTTCTGTCTGTTGTATAAATAATTTTTTATTTAAAAAATTTTTTTTCATACTTTCCTTCATATCACCCTCTTTTTCTCTCTCACTCATTTTACTATTATTTTTTTTATCTCTATCACTCTTTTTCTGTGCTCTTGAAAATTTATGATTGTCAATGAATCATGTCAAAATTTGATTTGTCGTTGGCTTTTATAGCGGCAAGTTATTGCGGCCCGTCCCTGCCGTTCGTCCCACGTTTTGGAGCATTAGAATCGAACGTTATCGCCAATGAACGTATGAACACACAAACATACACACAATCAAAAAAAAATAAACAATAATAAAAAATAGGGGAAAAAAAAATAGTCGAATAGGAGCAGTAAAAACAGACTATTGGAAACGATCAGTGATCTTTATGATTACAAATGTTTTGTTTGTCATTTCTCAATCATACACTCATCTTTATACAGTAGTAGTAGTAAAAAAAAAAAAAGACCAAATTTATATATATGGTTTAGAAATAAAATAGCAAACAAAAGTAATAACTTTTATTTAAAAAAAAAAAAAAAAAAAAAAGTAAATTTTTTTAAAATGTAGCAGTTAGATGTAGCTGACATTGTTGCACTCACATAGTTATACATATATCAAACTCGTGAAATGAATATATAATTCATAATTTGTTCGGAACAGTTGATTTGTAGCTTGAAACGTGCGGCGTCGAACTGTCTCCTACCACCCAACTCACGTTTTTGCCCAAGCTCACTTTTCACTCAACCCCTTGCCATAACAACCTACACCCTTTCCTCCCTCCTCCCGTTTTTACTACCCCTATTTACTTTTTTTTTAAACTTTCAGCGCTCTAGATGTCTTTTTTAATCTGACAGTTTTTTTTTTTTTATACAGTCCATTCAGCTGCATTTAGCTGTATTTGGTTATGCTGGTAAATCATGAATAAACTAAGTTGCAACTGGTCTAAATGTATAAAAGCTCCGAGCTTTTTTTCTTTCGTTCTTTTGATGTCTGACCTGCTGCAGAGTTTTATTAGAGTTGAATGTATAAATTTAATATCCCACTTTGAAGACACCAAAGTGTTTTACATATCGACTTCTATCTTAATTCTTAATTACACATAGATACAACTTATGTATACATGTAAAATTGATAATAATAATATTACGATTGTTTGGTTTAAGTCAGCTAACGTAATCTCACGTTTTCTAATGGTATAACGGATACTGCCAGTTGGTTTGGCAGTATAGTCTAACGACAAAGCTCAGAAATATACTGTTTCAGTTGTATAGTTAACCTTGGTTTTGGTTATATTAAAATTTTGGTCTTGCACAAGTGTTATACTAAACCAATGGGCAAACACAAGTAATTCGAGATTGTCGGTGATTTGTGGCAACGAAGTGCCGTTTATTCGAGTTCTCTAGTCTCTGAGTTTCATCCATAAGATAGTCAAGAATATATATATATATAGAAGCTAAACTAAACTATATCCTCTTCTTACTTTGACTGTCGACTTCTATCTATTATATATAAACTCGTTGAGTTCAAACCTTCGACAACGATATTTTAGATTTTATCAATTGAAAAGTTAAATTATCCTTTAAACTATATTTTTTTTTGTGAAAATATTTGATGTAAAAGTCGACTGTCGAGTAGAAGCTGTGAAATTGTGTGACTTTAACCAATCAGGCAATCAAGAAAGTCCCTTAAAAAAATTCAATTTTTTCATTAAAAAAATTAATTAGTTTTATTAATTTATTTTCAAGTATTCAAACTTTTATAATTATTCTTTTGACTGATGTAAAAATTGTCATATAACATGGAATCGTGATATTAATGCCGGTTGTAATATAGGTAATATTGGACTTGTTAAATTATTAATAAAAAATGAAAATTCAATGAAAAATTATAATAATTTTAAACGAAATTATCATTGTCATGAAACAAATGACGTTATTCAATAATAATAATAATTTTTATATAAACCACCGATACCAATTTTTAAAAAATATGGTGTTGGTGGTGACATTATTTAAT
>JAPYYR010001074.1:0-27380 GCA_030523065.1 Aphidius colemani | reverse complement strand
GAGCTGCTTTAGTGGCGAGCTGTTTGCGTGGCGCTTTGCCTCCAGTTGATTTACGAGCGGTTTGCTTAGTACGTGCCATGATGAACGATGTTGCTTGGTATGAGAACACAAGTAAAATGCGTGTTACGCAGCTTGAGCTCGCGTTTATATGCACTTGAGAGCAGCCAGCATTAGCTATTCTCTCATTGGCTTAGAGCAAAAAAACGGGGATACAATATTTTTCCTCTCGGCCTCACGTCTATATAATAAACAGCTTTGTCTGCCCAACCCACATTTCTCGTTGAGTTCTCATTACGTAACCAACAACTCTTCAATTCAACATGACTGGCCGTGGTAAAGGAGGCAAAGGATTGGGAAAAGGAGGCGCAAAACGTCATCGTAAAGTACTTCGTGACAACATCCAAGGCATTACCAAGCCAGCTATTCGCCGCTTGGCTCGTCGTGGTGGAGTTAAACGTATCTCTGGATTAATCTACGAAGAGACTCGTGGTGTACTCAAAGTGTTCCTTGAGAACGTCATCCGTGACGCAGTCACATACACCGAACACGCCAAGAGGAAAACAGTTACTGCCATGGACGTTGTCTATGCATTGAAACGTCAAGGACGTACTCTCTACGGATTCGGAGGTTAATTCAACACTCATCATAACCAGCCAACAAGACCAATCGGCCCTTTTCAGGGCCATCAAACCTTTTCAAATAAATGAATAACTCAAATTTCATTCAAATTTATTAGTAAATAATTTTGATGTCCAAATTGAATAATATCTTCGTTGGATTTTGCAATACATTTTTTCCCATTGAATAAGTCGACGCAGTTACTTATGTTACACTTGAGATTAACATTATTATCCCTCGATTTAATGTCGATTTATTCGATACACCGAGCATTGCCAGTTTCGATTGTCCCAACTGAACACGACGAAATATCAACTCTGTTGAAATTGATCTACGCAGTTGATGCAATGAATTATTTCATTCTCTCTATAGTCCTTGCTCAGGCTTAAATGCCAGGCTCGTTTGGTTTTCCGTACCACAAAATATTCATTGATAAATGTAAAGAAAAAAAAAAAAAAAGAATAAACATTTTGGTTGAAGATACAACAACTGAATCTTCATCAACACCAGTACCAGCTGTCAATCTTCCATTGGTAACACAATCAATCTCCAAGGAGGCTAATCCAGAGATTTATCCTTCACATCATCATCCGACCATTGAATTCATGGTCAACTATGCCATCATGGCAACACAGGTCGACACTTAAAGCTAACAAAAAAATATATAGCCAATGCTTACAACTTTGATATCGATACCGAGCATGGATTGTACATGAAAAAATTCATAAATGAAGCTGTTTTAAATGGTAAATTAATTCAAACGAAAGAACATAGTGCAGTGGGATCATTTAAGCTTGCCAAAAGATCAAAAATAAGTGGAAAAATATTGCCATCAAAGATATCATCACCATCAACTAAAAAGCCAGATGGAAAAGAAAAATACAAAACAACAACAACAACAACAACAACAACAACTTGTTTACAAAATAATACCAAAACCCAGAAAAACAATGGCTTCTAAAGGACATGCACTTTGTAATTAAATTCAATAAATTTTAATTTGTTGATAAGAAAAAAAATACAAAAAACCAATCGGCCCTTTTCAGGGCTACAATCAATTTAAACTATGAATTTACTTGACATATTTACCAATTAACATACATGTTTTTTTATAAATAATAAACAATATAAATTTAGCAACAATTACAATTAAAAAAACGAAATAAATTAAATTGTTTTATTTGTTTTTTTATTGTTGTAATAATTACATACGCATGTGCAAGATTTACTTGGATTTTTATATATCTATTTGTGTCAATTGCAACGAAAATAATAATTTATAATAATAAAAAAAATATCTAGTTAATAATGTAATTTATTTAAATTAATTAATGCATAAAAAAATATTATTAAATTTATTTATAAGGTTATTTATTTGTTTATGCTGACATGAAAATCAGTCAAGATACCATTGATTTTACCCACATGGTGTCTTGGATAAGCTCATTATTTACGTATTTTCAACACACTGAAAATTTTTTAAATGCTTTTAAAATTAAGATTATAGATCAGTTAACTATTATTCAAATTTATTAAATTGTTTAAATAATTTATATTGTTGTTATAATTAGATAAATGTTGTAACAATGATCCTAGCAAACATTCTTGTCTCAATTGACGTTAAATTTTGATTCATTAAAAAGATAAAATGAACTTTAAATCTATTAAAATTTATTAACAAAACATTAAGCTTTAAATTAAAAAAAAAAATAATCAATAAATGTTAATAACATTATGTTTTATAAATTAAATAGTGAAGATTGTTGATGTTGATTTTAAAATGAGCTGAAGGAATAATATGCTCGAAGCACTACATGTCCTCTTTACGGTCCGCGCTCGTTTACAAAACTGAAAATCGATATAGAAAATGCCTCTAATTCTCACCGCACGGCGTAGCCTATATTGAAATTCGAATTACTACGTAAAAGTACTTCACTAATCTTTCATCATCATGACTGACAAAGTTGCATCACCAGTACCAGAAGTTGCTGCTCCAGCAAAAGCCGAAGCTGTGAAGAAACCTGCTGCTGCTAAAGTATCAAAGGCCAAAGCACCAAAGGTACCAAAGGCTCATCCAAGTACTGCTGATATGGTTCAGGCTTCAGTCAAGGCTCTTGCTGAACGTAATGGATCATCACTTCAAGCCATCAAGAAGTACATGGCTGCCAATTACAAGCTGGACACAGAAAAACACGCTCAGTTCATCAAGAAGTATCTTAAATCTGCTGTTGTATCTGGTGATCTTGTACAAACCAAAGGCAAAGGAGCATCTGGTTCTTTCAAACTTGCACCAGCTAAAAAACCAGTAAAAACTGAAGCAAAACCAAAAGACGTAAAGAAACCAGCATCACCCAAGAAGACAACAGTCAGCAAAAAGCCAACAGCTGCAACTAAAAAAACTGAAACTTCTAAAGCCATTGCCAAGAAGATCACTTCACCAAAGAAGCCAGTTGCTAAAAAACCAGCTGTTGAGAAAAAAACTGTTGCAGCCAAGGTTGTTAAACCAAAAGTATCAAAAAGTCCAAAAGCCAAGAAAGCAACAAAAGCACCAACTGCCAAGCCAAAGTCACCAAAACCAAAGAAGACTGCAGCTTCCAAAGCCACCAAGGCAGCACCAAAGAAAGCAGCAGCAAAAAAATAAATCAACATTCAAAAAAAAAACAATCAATCGGTCCTTTTCAGGGCCAGCATATTTTTAAACGTTTTAAAAATTCTTTGATAATTCTAGGCAATTTATTTTCTTCTACTTTTCAAGAATGATCTCTTTCTTTTTCGTCATGAACTTGGTGATCCAACAGCAAGAACTAGGTCCAATTAAAATTCATTTTCATGTTGATTTATCACTTTTATTTATAATCATTTTAACATAAAATTTAACATTTTTTTTTTAATGAAAAATAGACTATTGGAATCTCTGTGTGCGTTGTTATATTTAATTTAGTAATTATAATGTTGTAACAAAAATATAGGCTTACAACAAAAAACTTTCTATACATTTTTACAGCAAAATAAAATAATAATAATTTAATCAAATAAATTAAAAGAAAAAAAATCTAAACATTATAGATTTGTTGGTGTTGGTTCATTCTGATCATTTATCAAGTAAATCCAAACTGGTTCTGTTGAATTGACTCTTTTAGCATTGACCAAACCAATTTCCAAATTTTTTTTAATGTACTCCATCATTTTTCTAGCAATAAGACGATTTTGTTCATAAACATCTGGATTATTTGCATACTCTTCCAGCTGTGTTATATAAAAAAAAACAAAAAATTAATTAGCTTAAAATTTTTAATGAATAATATTGATGACAATTACCTTCATCCAAACACATTCAGATATTTCTTTTTCACATTTTTTAATATCAAAAGTGACTGGACTTAATCTTGCTACCATGTAAATATCACTACAGCCAAATGCATAATTATGGGCATGACGAAATCCAACAAGTGATTTAAATTTTCCAGATATTCCTGTTTCTTCAAATAATTCTCTTTCAGCTGCTTCCACAATATTTTCTCCTGTAAAATATAAAAATATATTACCAACTATTTGAGCATTAAAAAGCATTAAAAATTTAATAATAAATAAATTAAATTTAAATGACAAACCTGGTTCAACATATCCACCAGGTAATTTCCATCTGCTTACTGGCAAACTTGAATGTTTTTCTTTAATAACAAGAATTTCATTTGTCAATTCATTTAGTACAAATGCACCAACTCCAATGTTTGTATGTGCATATGGTGGTATATCATAATTTGAATCCAATAAATGATATAATGTTACAAAATTTTTTTTTGCATGATGAAAATAAAAACCTTGATTTATCAAATGTGGTATCCAGTCAGAGTTATTACGTTCAATTTTAAACCACACTGTTTTTATATTATTAGCTTTCCATTTTTCTAATGATGCTAACAAAAAAAAACAATAAACATTTATTAATTATTAATTATTTATTATCAAAATAAATCAAGAGGAACAACAAGTGTTATTTTTTTTTCTTTTATCTCGAGAAAAACTATTGTTCGACATTTGATAAACGACATCTGTTGACAAGCTTGAAAAACAGCTAAAAATAATATTGTCAAAATAACAAATAAAAAAAAACCAATTAAATATATTAAATACCTTGTAAACAGGTGACAATATTGTTGACATCACATGGCTCCTTGGTTGAGTCAATATGTACACCACAATGGTGATCAGTTTTGCCAAAAAATTCTGTAGCAACTTTTGTTTGTGAGCTCATTTTACAAATACGTAACGAATGATGATAATACGTCAATGACAAAGCTCTACGAAACACACCAGCCATTCCTAAACTCACACACAAACATAAATATTAAACATAACAATAACATCATCATAAATGTGTGTCAAAGTCTAGACATGTCTAGACCTAAATACACCTAAATAGTCACCTAGATGTTATCCAATGTTAACACAAGTCATAACAATAAAATTATCACAATAAATATTGCTAATAAACACACTGTTTTTTATTCCAAAAATCTTCAACATAATTATAAACTTTTGTCTTTGTTTTATCATTAATAATAATTGCTTGACATAAACGACAATAATGTTTTGATGATGAACCAAAGTAACCATGTTCATTAACAACATCATAATAATATCTCCACAAATGATACTCAATATATTTATCATAATTGTTATTTAAATAAATTATATAATTAACTAAATCATTTGTTGTATTAAAATCATCAACATGAATATATGAATGTGGTGGAAGTAAATTTTGACAATTAATTTTTGTTGGACCCATTATAATTGGTACTGAATATTTATCATATGCATTCCAATAAATTTTTTCAGTTAAATATTCATCACAATTTGAATTTTCAAATGATAAATAAAATTTATAACTATTTAAATATTTACAATCCTTTTTAAAATGACCAGGACATATTTTTTTATTGCCATTTAAACAGTGGCCAATAATATCTAGTTGATTATTTGTGTCATTTAATTTTAATAATATATTTAATATATTTTTAACATAGAGCCATCTTTGTGAGTTTTTTGTTGAACAATTACTTCCCATAATAGCAACTAATTTATTTTTTTTATTTATATTTTTAGTTATTAATTTATTTGTATCTAATTTATTATATTTTTTAGGTATTGTTCTGCCATATGGTACTGGTACATCACTGTTGGACCTGTATGTCATTGACCAGTTGAATATATTTTTATACTCTGGCCAAATATTTGTATGAAGTGGTGATTCATCAGTTAAAAAAACCCACAATTGTTTATTATTTCTACGTTTACTTTTGGATAGTAATGACACTTCAATAGCATCAGATTTTGTCATCTTATGAAGGTGAAATAATACTGCATCAGACTGTTGAATTCTTGATGAATCATAAGTTATATCACACTCAACTGAACAATTATCAAAAGGTGAATATCTGTTGGTTATTAAATATATTTTTAATTTTTTTTTTTTTTTTTGCAAGTTTATTCATTTTTTTCATTACAATTTACCTTTTTAAATTATTAAAACGATTTATGTGTCGATTTTCAAGACTTTTTCCATATTTCCAAATTAAAATTAATGGTTTATTTGTATTGTTTGGCTTTTTTTTATAAATAATTAAATTATTTAGGTCAATTTTATTGACGGAATTTTTCTAAAAAATTAAAATTAATTTTTGACAATTATTTATATAATAAATTGTAGCTTTTTTATTTGTTTGTTTGTTTACCTTATTTGTATTATAAAAATTTCCTTGTCTTTGATGATAATACAATATTTGAATAGAAATTAAAACAATGATAAATATAAAAAGTTTTTTACCTTCAATAATTGACATTTTAATTAAATATTTATTTAAAAGATAAATCGAGTTTCCAAAGTTACATAATTCTATTGTTTAATCAATAAAATTGGCAAATTTTCGTAGTTGAAAAATAAATAAAATGTCAACTAGTTCGTTGAATAATAATAATAAAAAAAAAACAAAAATAAATAAAGATAAAATATCATCAAATAATGGATCAGTTGTTATGAAAATTAAAAATGATGGTTCAGAGAATGGTGGTGGTCCTCATTATAGATTTATTGATGAGACTGCTGAAGAAGAAAGTTCAGATGATGAGCCAGAATCAGAGAGTGAAGATGAAACAAGATTTGTCAATGATGAAACACCAGAATTACCATCAGAATTTTGGCAATTACAAAAACTTATTAAATATACTAAAGCTGGTAACCAAACAGCAACAACTGTTGCACTGTGTTTATTGAAAAATTATCAGCTCAATAGTAGGGTAATTATAATTTTACTGTCTATGAACAAGTAGAACAATAATTATTTTAATCATTTTTTTTTTTTATCATACTTGCATTGGTAATATAAAATATTATTATTGTATTTTTAAATTTTCTTTTAAATAAATTAATAAATTTTTATTGTAGCAAATTCAACGTGCAATAAGAGAAATGGGAGGACTTGAAGTATTAGTTAATCTACTGGAAACAAAAGACATAAAATGTCAATTGGGATCATTAGCAGTATTAGCAAGATTAGGAAACTGTTATGAAACTCGTAAATATTTAATTGATCTTGGAATAGTTTCGCCTCTCATTAAAATGTTAAAACAACAAGCAAGAGATGTTAAAATTCTGGCAGCTGAAACAATGGCAAATGTTGCTAAAATGAGAAAAGCCAGAAAACAAATTAGAATTAGATCTGGAATTGCTCTGATTGTAAAACAACATAATTTATAAATTTTAAATGAAATTTACAAAAGATTTTTCAAACAAATATTATTATTTTATTTGCAGCTTGATGCAATGGATGTTCCTGATAATATTTTATATAAAAATCCTGATCAACTTAATGAATTAGAACAACAACATATTTCAGTTGCAATAGCATGTGCTAAAGTTATTGATGCATTAAGTAGTAGTCCAAAAATAAAAGAACAACTTAGAAAACATGGTGTTGTTTTTTTTATGAGTAGATTTTTAAAATCATCTCATATTAAATTAATCATTCCAATTATGGGTGCAGTACAACAATGTGCTGACTTGGTAAATAAATAAAAATAAAATAAATTCTTTTAAAATTAAAATTAAAATTAATTTTATTTACAGAATGTATTTCGTCTGGCATTTGAACAAATGGAAATAATAAATGAAATAATAAAACATTTACAAAATAGTGAAATGATTGAAAAAAAAAATAATAATACAAATCAAAAATCAAATGACAATAATGACATTAATGATAAAAAAATAAATGAAAATGAAAATAATGAAATAATAAAACTGCAAGAAAATTGTGCATTAGCAATATTTAAATGTTCATCAAATAAATTAACAAGAGATATGGTTAGACAATCTGGTGGTTTGGATCCACTCTGTAGATTGTTACAAAATAATAAAGTAAAAGAAAATAAAAAACTTTTAGCTGCTGTCACTGGTGCAATATGGAAATGTGCAATAAGCCCAGAAAATGTACAGAGATTTAATCAAAATGAATTGGTATTATCATTGATACCACTACTTGAAGAGAATGAGGATGACGATGTATTGACAAATGTTGTTGGTGCATTGGCTGAGTGTTGTGTTGATCCAACAAATCGACATGTATTAAGAACCAACAATGGACTACAAAAATTAGTAAATACTTTTATTTATTTATTTTCAAAGAGCTTTTTATTTTATTTATTTATTTTATTTATTTTGTCATTTAGATAAGACTATTGAGTGCCACATATGAGCCACTATTGGAAAATCTTCCTCTTGTTATTAAAGAATGTGCTGAAGATGAACAGTGTATGGATATTATAAATGATTCATCACATTCACTTGATGGTGTTAGACTTGTTTGGTCACTATTAAAACATCCAAGTAATGTTGTTAAAAAAAATGCATGTTTAGCACTTGTTCCTTGTATTAAAAATGCAAAAGATTCATCAGAAATGGTACGTGCATTTGTTGGTGGTCTTGAATTAACAGTATCATTACTTGAAAGTCATGACAATGATGTATTAGCTGCTGTTTGTGCGACAATTGCTGCAATTGCTGTTGATTCAGAAAATCTTGGTATATTAACTGACCATGGAGTTGTTAAAAAACTTGCTAATCTTGTTAATACTGTAAATATAAAAAAAATTTATATATTTTTATTTTAACTAACTTTATTTGGATGATAAGTTTTTCTCTATTTATTTATTTATTTTATTTTTCATGCAGGAAGATGAAAATTTAAGAGCAAATTTAACACTAGCAATTGCATTTTGTTGTGAATGGGAAAATAATAATTATGAATTTGGAAAATTAAATGCAGTTGCACCACTTGTTAGCTATGCAAATAGTAAAAATAAAAATGTACTTAAAGGAGTGTCTATTGCATTTTATCATTTGAGCAAAGAGCCATTAAATTGTATCACAATGCATACTTGTGGTGTTATTAAACATGTACTTGAACTTGTTGGCTCAGATGATCCAGAAGTACAAATAGCTGCTGCAACAACTATTAGAAATATTAGAAAACTTGCATTGACTGCTGAAAAAATGCATTTTGGTGAAATGTAAATTATTTTTCTCATCAATTTTGTTTTTATTTTTATGTTATTTTTATTTGTTTTATTTTATTACAGAAATACTCTTGAAGAAATAAATTATCATGCTTGAATAAAATTATTTTACATTAAAAAATCTTTTATTTACAAAAAACATTTGCCAAAAAAATTTCTATATCGTCGAGCCAGAATCAGAATTACGTCCCTTAAATAAATTAAGGTATCATGGAAAATCAAGTGTAAAATTTTCTTCACTTTCTAGCAAACAAAATTTGTGTCTTTTCACGATTTATATATACCAAAGCCAACTCATCATCTCCACCTGTGAGAAAATCATTTACTCGATATTATTTATCAAAAAAAAAGTCATCACAAAATAAATATAATATAAAGACAAAAAATTAAACATGTTAATTATCCAAATTTTCCATACAAAATTATTTAAAAATTATTTATCTTTTTTATCATCAATAAAAAATAAAATTTAATAATCTTGGTTTAAATTTAAAAATAGCGGTAGATTTTCCCGCCAATAAAATAACACTCATTACAGCTGCCATGTTTCAAATTTTTTAGCTTGTTAAGTTTGAGCCCTTATGTTTGTGTGTACAGTGTAAAATTGTGAGGATTCTCCAAAGTCCTCTCTGTGAACTCTGAAGTCAGTCTTAAGCAAAAAAAAAAAAAAAAAAAAGAAAGGATAAAATAAAAATTGAAAATATAAATATAATAAATTATCACAATGGCAAGAATTGTCGCAATTAAAGATACCCTTGAAAAAGCATTGAAAGATGAGACTAAGCCCTGGACAAAATTATTTGCCTTGGCTGAAACAAAAACTGGAGTTGATAGATTCTACGTTTTTCTAGGTAAAAAAAAAAAAATGCATTTATATATCTATTTTTAAGGTTATATAGGCGTCTCATTTGGACCTTTGTACACCTTTTTTTTGCATATACATAAAATGAGATAATAATATTAATTGATTTTAAATTACAGCTGCAATTGGTTTTATTGCATTGTATCTTGTATTTGGAATTGGTCAACAGTTGGTATGTAATATTGTTGGATTTTTTTATCCAGCTTATTGCTCAATGAAAGCACTTGAAACCAAAGCTAAGGATGATGATACTAAATGGCTTACATACTGGGTTGTATTTGCATTGTTTACCATTGTTGAATTTTTTGCTGATTTTATTGTATCTTGGTTTCCAGTTTATTGGCTTTTGAAGGTAATTAATTTATCATTTTATATATACATAAATTTTAATGAGCATCCATCAATATTTGATGATAAGAAAATGATTGATTAATTATATTATTTGATTGACATGTTTAAAAAGCTACTTATCATTTTCTTTGTTCATGATAAAAATTAATTTATTTATATTTATTTATTTATGTCAATTGACATTTTATAACCGATGGAAAATTCTAGTATCATTTTTTTTTTATTTTTTATTTTTTATCTATATTGATGAATTATTGCCAATGACTATTTTTTTTTTTTTTTTTTTTTTTTTCTATTTCTTCAGTTTTAATATGTCAATTAATTGATTTTTTATTTAATTTTAGTGTCTTTTCTATGTCTGGTTAATGGCACCAGTTGATTACAATGGTTCACTTATTTTGTATCATCGTTTTATTCGACCAAAATTCATCAAATATCAACCAGATCTTGAAAGATTTGTATCAAATGCCAAGGATGCTGGTCAGTTGAACTTTTATTATTAAATAAATTAAAAAAATAAAATTTAAATCAAAACAATTTAATTTTTCTATATTTTAGCTGTCAGAGCAGCTGCAGATGCACTCACTAAACAAGATTAATAAAAATAAACTTCAAAAAAAAAACGTAGCTCAATGTTTTTGAAAAAAAAAAAAAAATATATTATTATCATTGGGGATACATTTTTAACTAAATAAATAAAAAAAAAAAAACTAATTTATATTCAACTCAGCTTATAATATACACATTTATTTTTTTTCTTTTTCATTTAAAATTATTTCCATTATTCAAAGCACAAAAAATAAATATAATCAAACATCCCCATCATAAATTGATAAATAAATAATTACAAAAAAATAATAATAAAAAACATTATAACTGAGAGAACAAAAAAAAAAGGATAATTTTATTACTATAAAAAGTAATGAGTTATGCTGGATTTGATGGAAGACCTAGGGACCATGAATCGAGTAATTTGAGGTCATGTTTACCAGCTCCAAGACTGATGATCAATCCACCAAGATCACCTCTGTGACCTCTTCCTCGCATTGAATGCACGATTTTAGCGATACTAAAATGAATAATTATTATTTTAGCAATTAAATGATCGTGTAAGTTGTAAAAATTTATAGAAGAAAAAAACAAAAAAATTGAATGTTTATAATAATTAATGTCATACTTGGCCCATTCTTCTTGAAGGGCAATAAATTGTGCCTTTAAAACACTGTCATCAAGTTTATTATTAAATATATATTTTTCCAATTTAATTAATAATGTTGGTAATTTTAATGGTAATTGTTCAGTCCATTTTAAAACGTGTGTTTTAAAATTTTTTCTGGTATCATTTTGTTCTGGTATAATATCAAGTCTACAAATATCTTGACATGAAACTGGTACAGCTACTGATGTATCAACACCTGGAGAATTGTTTTTAAATTAAAAATTTAATTAAAAAATTATTATTAAAATTTAAAAAATAATTTACCAAGAAAATTGCATTCATTAATGTTACGAAATTCATTTGAATTAATGATAATTCTTCTGCATGATCTCGGTACCAATGAGCTCAATGCATAAAGTATTTCAATTTTTTTATCATCAGTACCTCTTACAACCATTTGTGTACCAGTTAAACATGCATATAACATTTTTCGAAATTTATCAATTGTTAATTTACATGATAATTCACGTAATATTGTTACTGACGCTTTGACTTTAGATATATTTATAAATTCTGGACTATCAATAAAGTCTTGATGTATCATTAATAGCTCATTTTTTGGATATGATTCTGTAAAATGTTTTGCACCAGTACTTAATATCCATACAAGCCACATGTGAATTCTAAAAAAGACATAATTAATATTGTTTTTTAACTTTGAAATAATAAATTAATACTTGTGGCTTTTTTTAAAAATACCTAACAAACACATGTTTTTCATTAGTTATTTCTGATAGACCTCTTGGCATACCTCCACCAGTTTCACGACTACAAATTCTTCCATCATTTGCTGTTGATAATCTAGCAGATCTTTGTGGATTAATAGCTTCATCAGCATTATATTTACGTTCAGCAAATTCTTGTAATTCTTGTATTATTTGATTGAGATTATCAACAAAAAATGGCCACATATTCAGTAAAAATTGTTTATCCTTCATAAATACAATAAAACTACAAGATCTTCGTATACCTCTGGCCTTGATACAGATTATAATCAATTAATTATCAATAATTTACATTATGTTTTATATTAATTTAGCAACATTACCTGGGCATCTTTGAGGGTAAAAAAATGACTAAGAACATGACCACGATTTTCATCACCAAAATAACATACTCCATTTTTACCAAGATGAAGTTCACAGCTTAAACTTCTGATAAAATTAATAACACACACACACACACACACATTAGTATAATTAACAAGCTTTATTATTAATTTTAATTTTACCTGATGCATGCATGACTTAATAGACTTGCAATATCTTCAGCCAATGGTTGTCTTGATGATATAAATGATGTTCTACTTTCATGTTCATTACTTAAATATTTTATATTACCAAAATTTTCACAGCCATCACAATTATTTGTTGGCAGTATTGTTGTTTTGTTATTTATATTATTATTAATTAATTCTTGTGGACCATAAAAATGTTGTTTTTTTTTTGGTTCTTTTTCATCAAATTTACGATATGTTTGTGTTGAAAATATAACCTTGGGACCATGCATTTCGCAAAATGTACACATCGCAATAACTGCGTTCATAACTGTTGTATATATTTTTGTTTTTATTTTTTCTATTTTCATCAGGATTATTTCATTTGCATATACACATCACAGGTCAGTTTTTTTTTTTACAATAATCATTTATTAACAACATTTTGGTTTGTTTGTTTGTTTTCTTTTTTTTTTTAAGATTCATTTATGGTATTTAACTTGTTTGACTATAAATACTTTGTTTGGGTGTTTTATTTATTTACACGTTTACCTGGGACAACCTGGGATTAATTTAATTTTTTTTTTTTTATTATTATCAGCTTTGATCATTCTAACCTATTCATCAAACTATAGGTACATAATACAGCTGTTTTTTTTTTATTTATTTTAATAAGCCCCTCGACCGCTAATAAAATTATACAATTTGATGATGATGACGTCTAAATGTGACTTTAAATTTAAAACTTTATGATAATTTAATTAAAATATAAATAAACATTGTTGATAAATTTCAATAATTTTACCGTTGTGTTGATTTTATATCACTTAAATTTCCATTAATTAAAAATAATCATTTTTTTTATCTGAAAATAAATTACGTAATTTAAAAAATTATAACAATTTTCGAGCGTACAAAGATAACTTTATTCAATATAACAACTTGGACTGTCTGTTTTTTTTTTTTTTTTTTTTTTTTTTTTTTTATTTTATTTACTATTTAAATTTATTTTTTTTTTTTTTTTTTTCTTTTTTTTTTGTTAATCAATAAACAATAGAAAAAAATATATACATATTGCACCAGCTAGTTTAAATGACAATCTTGATAAACAATTTTTTTTCTTTTCTTATATAACAACGAAAACAAATTTTATAATTGTAACAGCTAAAAAGAAAATAAAAACAATAATAATTTGTTAATAATAATAATAATTCAGTTACTTTGATCAACGATGTATAACAACACTTAAAAATATTCAGTCTACAATGTTATACTAATTTTTAATAATTTTTTTTTTTGTTTTTTATTTAAACAATTCCAGAGAAGCATTAGAAAATTACCTGAATTTTCTTATTAAGTTATTTCTTCATTCTCATTTTACTAACCATTTAATATTTAATTCAACTATTTGTATTATTCAACAAACTTAAAACGAAAGAAAAAAAAAATATTAAAAAAAACAAAAAAAAAGAAACTCAAACGTTATATCAAAATCTACTCATTTTTTTATTTAGAGATAAAAAAAGAAGAAAAAAAAAAAGGTTTTGTGCTCACTTTTTATTCAGCAATTATAATCTGCTCATTTGTAAATTGCTAGCTGCATTAATATATATTTCTCTCATTATAATTGTTAAATTTTTTTTTGATCATTTTTCATGGCTAACGAATATAATATATCTCAAAGTGATTTTGTAATATTGTTGAACAATCTTTTGCCCCACCAAGACTCCAAATCAAATGGTTTAAAATCTATAAATAAAAACAAATAATTATTAACAAAAATAAATAATAAAGCAATAGAAAATAATATTATTACCTCGAAGAACATCATTTGGTTCACCATCATTGTAATAAACAGCTTCTGTCGAACTCATCTCTTTAGAACTTTTAGCAGTATCTTCAACCTCATTCCATGCTGAATTAAAAATACAAAATAAATAAATAAATGTCATAAATAAATAAACAATAATATTAACTTACATAAAAAAATTAATTTACTCACATTCATGAACGTATTTTATAAGTTCCTCATGTTGTGGTGTAATAACTTCTTGTGTTCTGTGTCTCTGTGATACAAACTTATTCTTTCCATTAACATTAAACACAGGTTTTTGCGTAAGACTAGAATAAAATATAATAATAAAAATTATTTTAGACATATAATAAATATTGTTAATATAAATCATTCAATAATTAATTAATCATCTAATTAATATAAATGAAATTTTATGGAGCTTAGGTTATGTTTGTTAAAAAAATTTAGATATTTTACCGGGTTATTTCGTCATTGTTGGTGTCCTCGGTTGAATCATGTTTTTTAGATGAATCCCTTGTTGTATCAAGTCTTTCTAAATTTTGATTAATCCCTTAAACATTAATAATACATTTGATGAATATTTTAATTGATAACACTGACCATGCATAACAACTTTAAAAACCATGCTTGATTAATTATAAACTTGTTTTTTTTTTTTTAGATGAAAAAAAATTTACCTCTTCTTGTTTTAGCAACTATTTTACTAGGTCCTTTTGACACAGTATACATTTTATGTAATTTAATTTGTTATTATTTTCTTTAAATAATTAAATTAAAATATTTTTAAAACAATGAATTATTATCAATGAATTTATTAAAAAAAGATTCGAAGCTGACGCAAGCGTATACCCATATGAAATATGAATTGATTCTAGAAGTGATCAACCACGAGTGGTGTTTGCCAAGACTTTAACAAATAACAATGTCGCTTTTAATATATGTATAAGATACCAACATTTAGAAAGATTCTTCTTTATGTTTTTTGTCTATATATATCAATATATATGTACATATTATTTATACATGTCGATGAGAGAGAACTTAAATTTCGACCACATGGTCAGGAGAAATACAGTAGCACATTTGAACAGGACAAAGTCTAATCTCATTCATCTTTAAAATAAAAATATACTTTTTAATTACATAACATATATATTTTTTTACTATATTTTATAAATATCAATAATTGACCAAAAATTATTTAGCTTTTTAGATTTAATTATTCCAACTAATGTTCATTGCTAAAGACAAATTTTTTTACGTAACAAATTTCATGTTGCATTATAAATTGCAATGAATTTTTTTCAGTTTTGATTGAATATAAAAAAGAAAAAAAAATTATATAAAAATTCAGTAAGTAGGCTTATGTAATAGCTGAGAAATAAAACTTTTAAATTTAAATTGCTTTGGAATGAAAATAATACAATTATTTATTATTGAAATAAAATAAAATACAAAAAATTATTTTTATTAATTTATTATTTATTTCTACAATGATTATAAATATCAGTTTTTTTTTTTTTTGAAGATTTATTTTATTATTCAAACTCGAGACGATAATACATTAAAAATTTCACATGATTATTCATGGAATGTTTATTAGTTTTAATTATTTAAAAAAAAAAAAGACTTGGATAATATAAAAAGTAGTCCAAATAAATAAGACTCTTATATACAATCATTACCACAATTCCATAAACAATTTTTTAACTTTAATTAATTATTTAAAAAAAATCTTTTATCATTTTTAATATATTATTAATTTAAATTTTTGCAATAATAATTTTGCAAAGTGCTTCAACTACTCTACTAAATTTATTTACTTTTTTTTTTTCATTTTAATAAATACGATTAAATAGATTAAATAAATCTTTGATTTAAAAATTAAAAAAAAAACATCATCAATCAATTGCGAGTGTATTTTTTAAATAATCAAAATAAGTACATGAAATTAGAATTTAATATTATAAATAAAATAAATTAATTTAAATTAATATAAACAAAATAAAAATTGATTGATGATTTTATTTTTATCAATATTTTTTTAATAATTAAAGTGCAAAGAGTGATTTATCTTGATCTTTGTTAATTTGTCGTTGAATATTTGTTGTTGTTGTTGTTGTTGCTGCTGGTGCTGCTGTTGTACTTGGTGATGCTGTTACCGTGGGAAGTGTTGGTAATGCATCTGCAGCAGCTGCACGTTCAGCCAAAAATCTTTCAAATTCCGAAGACGTTAAAGATTCTTGATCACTGTTTTCTTTGGACGTCTGGCAATTTTAAAAGGAAAAAAAAAAAGCATACAGATGTGTTTATTTTGACATACAAAAAAAATTATGATTTCATCCATATAAACTAACAAGTATTAATATTAAAATAATAAATCATTAAACGAGAATTTTAACAAAACAAAAAAATATAAAAAATAAAAACAACAAAACAACTTACTGCGTTGTTACCAAGCCAGGCTGCCATTTCATTGAATTCTGATTCTTGATTTGGCTGTTTTACCCCCAAAAATAATTGACAAATAAAAATTAACACAAAAACATCAAGCAAATTATAACGAAAATGATAAACAATATTTTTCATCTTAAAAATATATAAAGCTAAAAAAAAAAAAAACAAAAAAATAATAATAGTTTTTACGTACAATTGTTGGTCTTGTTGGATTTGGAGCTGAAATATCAAGAAGATTTGTTGTATCAGATGCAACAGTTCCTGCACTTCGATTAAATATTGCTGTGCTCAAACTACCACTGTCAATATCCTCCAAATTATCTTCGTATTTGCTTCCACTTGAAAATGATAATCCCATAAATTTATTTAAAAAAAAAAATGACAAATCATAATTTAAAGAGCTATTTAAATTACCTATTTTTTGTTGTTTCATAAGTTGCAGTTCTTGACTGTGCAAACATGTCAAATTCATCACTATCTGGTTGTTCTTTTTCTATATTTTTACTCTTTGCTCCATCACCATAAAATCCTTTAATATAAATATAAAAACAAACATAAATTATTTAATAATAAATAAAAAATAAAATGACTAATAAAATGCACTAACCAAGAGCTCCAATTTTTTGTTGAATACCCAAAACATCTTTATTTTGATGATTATTATCATCGTCCTCATCAAGATCAATTAAACTTTTTTCTGGACGTTTAAATGTTGTATCATTATCAATTGAAGCAATTGATGATTGTCCAATTGTTTGTGCAAGTATTGTACTTGCTGATGTTGCTGTTTTATTTTTAGTATATCTTGAATATCTCAAAAATAAATTATTCAATTCATCATTAATACATAAAAGCTCAGCTGTTAATTCATCATCAACAAGTTTACCAACAAGTTCAACAATTCTTCCTTGCATTGAACGACATGTTGCATAAAGTTGATGCAATAATTCCATATCATTATCATCTGGTTTTGTTGTACCTTCTTTACAATTATCTGTAAAAAATTGTAACATTTCACCAAGTACACGCATGTTACCTTGTACAACATCAATTTCACTTTTAAGTTTTTTAATTTGTTGTTCTTTTAAACGTATTGGAGATGATGATGATGACGATGATGATAATAATTGTGGCTGATTAGCAATTGTATCACAAATATTAATTTGTTCATGTTGATTTATTCCAGTCATTGTTTCTTTATAATGTTTATTATTACTCTTTCTGGTGTTAATATTGGTGCCATTGAGTCTAAATCAGTCATTGGAAATTGCATTCCTTTAGCTTTTAATTCTTGATAAACTTGTACAACACCCTGTGTATGTGGTTGATTTTGAAATGCATCAGCCCATGTTTGTATTAAACTCAGTACTTTTTCTTGTACAACTGTTGGTGGTTCATTTTTTGGTCCAATCATTTTAACTAATTCAGTTATAAATTCTCTTGCACATGCTAATGTGTGAAAACGTTTACCACAATTTTTAACACATGTTTCAAGTACCTAGATAAATTGTTTAACAACATTATAAAATTATTTATAATTGTTTTAACAAAAAAAAATATTTATAATATTTCAAACTTACTGTTAGTGTATACATGACAATTGTATAGTTTTTACCAGCTGCTTGTGTTAATCTTTTTTTAATAGCTTTTATTCCATCTCTAGGTCCATCCTCAGTCTCATTAATAATATCGCAAATTTCCATATTTAATGCCCAATTTTCACTTGGTAAACCACCATCAGTTGCTTGTTCTGTTAATATTAAAATATTAAAATTAATTTTTATCAATTTTTTTTATTTACGTATTAATAAATTACCAATTTTTTGTCCAACTTGAGTTGAAAATGGATTAACATTAACTCCGAAAAACGACATTTTGTATTATTTTAAATTAATTTATATTAAATAATAATAAATAGTTTTAGCAATTATATTATTATGCTAATGTAAAATGTAAATTACGTTGTTTTTTTTTTTTATAGTTTAATGTTGTTTTACTTGTATTGGTGTATAATGAACACCTTTGACACGTATCATATGATTCACTTGGAGCTAGAACAACGGCGTATTGATGATAACAATCTATATAGATATACCTTTTGATAATAAAATTAACAATAAACATTGATAACGTTATAAATAATTGATATAATTTTTTGTAAACATACCTATATAGGTATATTCAATTTAAAAGTATAATTAATTTAATGAAGAATAAATTGTATTTAATAGTAATATAATTATTATATTTATTGTTTATAAAATATATTTTTTAATTTAATCCAACTGACAGGTAGTATTGAATGTTAGTGCGGTGTTTTATATTTATTTTTTTATTTCTAACAATTATATGTGTGTCATTCCAATAGCAAGTAGTAGTAGTGTTTTTATAGATGGATCATTGGATTGGTTGAATTTGACGGGATTCCAGAATGACATTGGCTAATGAGTCAACATTAATTGGTTAATTTAAAAAATAAAGGATTGTCATGGAAGCTATGAAGACTAGAGACCTCTAGTCTTCATAATGGAAGCCAAGATGATCTCAATATGGATTACTAAAAGTTATGCGCTTTGTTTAAATGATGGCGCCAGTTGTTGAATTCTGTTGTTATGGGTGTTTGTTTATTTTCAAAAATAATAAAATAGATAGATCTATTTACTTGCATCATCAACATCATCAATGGAAGATACTGATGATAATCCTGGATTTATCAATTTTGATAAATTAATTAAACTAGTGACTGAACAAGCTCCTCAGGGTGAAGCTGGACGTATTTTTAATCAAGATGATGTCAAACTTGAAGAGGTTCAAGAATTGAGAATTGAATTATCAAGTATATTTTTATTATATATTTTTAATAATTGTGTATTTATGACTATATTAAGTATAATTATTTTTAATTTTTTTAATTTTTTAGATATTTTAAGCCTTGAACTTTTATGGCCCATGAAAAATATTAGAAAATTAATACTCAATCATAATTTAATTGAAAAAATTGAAAAAATTGATCAACTTGTTAATTTAAGTGAATTGGATTTGTCATTTAATAAAATTTCATTAATGGAAAATATGGATAAACTTGTTAATTTAGAAATTATTATTTTAACTGGTAATAAAATTTCAAATATTCAAGGAATTGATGAATTGAAAAAATTAAAAATTTTTAGTATTGCAGAAAATTGCATTGACACTTGGGATCATGTAAATTAAATATTTAATATTTAACAGTAGTTTTTTGAATTGGCTTAAATAATTGTTTTTTAAAATTTAATTTTAAGGTAGTATATTTGAGAAAATTTAAAAATTTAAAAAGTCTAAATATGGATGGTAATCCATGCTCGTTAATTGAAGGATATAAAAATTATTTAACAGCATTTATTCCACAATTAAAATATTTTTCATATAAATTAATAAGTGATGATGAAAAAAAATTATCAAGAGATATTCATAAATTGGCAATATTAAAAATTGAAGACGAGGAAGAAAAATTACAAGAATTATTAGTTAAAAAAAATATATCAAATGAAAAATATAAACATGAAAATGCAGCATTTGTTGACAATTTAAATGACGATTTGTTATTTTTAAAAATATTTGAAAATGATAGAGAAGGAGATTTATTATCGAAAATTAATGAAGAAACACAAACTGCATTTCAAGAATATAAAAATGAATTTATTGAAATTTGTCAAGAAATTTATACGTTTGGATTAGAAGAATTGAAAAAAAGAGAAAATGAAGTTCAGGAATTTTTAAAAAGTATTGAAAATGCTCGACAAACTGTTTATGATGAAGCAAGAAGGTAAAAAAAAAATTTAATTTCAAAATTACAATTTTAATTAATATTTTTTTTCATCAGATCTATGGATGAAATAACTGATTACCTAAATAATTCAATGATAAAATTAAAATCAAATCCATTGATAAAAATGTTGAGTAATCAGTTGGAAAATTTAGACGAAACCAAAGAAACTCCATCGGATGATATAAATTTAGAAAATGCACGAAGTATAATTGAAAATTTTTCAAAAATATTATCATCAACATGGACAAAATTAATGTACAATGAAGTATATTTTCATGAACAAGTTGAAGAACTAATTGATTTATTAAAAACAAATCTGACAGATATGATAAATTTATTTATCGAAAAAATAAGAAATTTATTTTCAAATATTCGAAACAGTGATATTATTTATCGTGATAAAATTAATAAAATTATTGGCCTTTGGGTAGTAGCAACGTACACATCTGATCTAGAAATTCCAAAAGACATTGATGAAATTTGTGGTGATACAGATAAACTCAATAATAATCTGGGTACATCTCATGATGTTCATATGCAAATTATTGACGAAAAAGAAGATACAATGATTCGTAAAATAAACATTTGGTCTGAAGAAATTATCGATAATTTAATCAAGTAAAAATCAAAAATTTATTTGATCAATTTAATGATTATCATGATGTTAATTTATTTATATTTTATTTTAGGAAAGAGTATGAACGTAATCGTTTAAAAATATTGGAAATATCACATTTTTTAAAATATAAAAAAAGCGAATTAGCTGAAATTGTTCAACGATGTCATTTGCATATTGATAAAACTATAAAAGCTGATCTCGATGCAATTTTTGATGATTAAAATTCAGTCTGGTATTCATTCAAGAGTTTAATATTTAATCATTTAAAAACAACATCAAGTATACATAATTTTTATAAAATATATATCAAAATTAATTGAAAAAATTTTAATGAAAATAATTTAGATATTTTATTGATTAATTTTTAAACTTGAATATATTATTTTTGTTTTTTTAATGACTGCAAGTATAATTCAAGTCCAGCTTGGACTTTTGGTTGACGAATATAATAAAGAAATTCTTGAGTATCAGCTTCACGATTTTTAATAAGCCACTGTAGCTGTTCACCACGTAAATCAAGCTTTGTTTTAACTCTTGCACCAACTTTAAAAAAAAAACAATACATAAAACTAATATAATAAAAAATACTATTCATATAGCTAATAAAATTAAAAAAAAAATTTGATAATATTAACCTGGTATTTTAGCATAAGAGTTGATATATTTTTGGCATTTATCAATGGCATCATCTTTGCTAGTTGCCAATTCATCAACAAGACCAATTTCTAAAGCTTTTTCTGGTGTAAATAATTCACCTCTTTGTTGTGAAAATAAGAAAATTAAATTAATTAATAAACAAATAAATAATTAATGATTTACTAACTTTAAAAGTGCCATTTCAGCTTGACGATATCCCATTGTTGAAATGTAAGGTTCAATAAACCATTTTGGTGCAACAATTCCTAATTTTGTTTCATTCAATCCAATAGTATGTTTACCCTCAACAAAAACACGATATTCACAGGATATAGCAAGTAAACATCCACCAGCTGGACTAGCACCCTGAAAATTTATTAATAAAAAATTAATAATAATAAAAAATAAAAAACAACAAAGACATTTACATTTAATGCAGCTGCAACTGGTATTTTAAGTCCATAAAGTGTTAACCAGGTGTCTTGTAATGTTGTCCAATACTCAGTAGCTCTTTTAATATCAGGTTTGTATAATTCCATAATGTCAATGCCACCAGAAAATACTGTTGGTAATGATGATGTTAAAATAGCACCTTTGCTCCCATCATTTTCAACAGTTTCAAATGATTTTTTTAAGGCAGTTACCATTTCAAGATTCAAACCATTAACTGGTGGTCCATCCATGGAGATGATACTTGTACCTAAATTAAAAATATTTACAGTTAATTATTTTTGTTGAATATTGTTGATTGTTTTTATTTTCTACTTACCTGTAGCATCGTTTTTTGTTATTGTAACAAGTTTCTTGTTTGATGATGAATATTGTCTTAATAAATTTTTAAATCCTGCAAATTTGACCCTTGACAACATGATTTTTTAAATAAATATATAAATAATTATTAACCCCTAAAGTTTAAATTCAAACCTGGACTTTAAACCCTTTCAACTTGAAGAGTGTGTGTCAAGTGTATTTATTTTTTTTTTTTTTAATTCTTTCATCATTCCGATAAAGACCGAATATGTACGAAAAATTTATTTTGTTGACAAGTTAAAGTAACGTCATCAATAAATTCAATGCCCCGAGCAGCATAAGACTTATTTACAGATAAATACATTTAAAAATCTTTAATTTGAATTATTTATTTTGTTTGTTAAAATGAAAATAAACAACCAAAATAAATGAATGAATTATTTCATAATTCAATGCAAAAAGTTAATGAATTCATGAATCAGTTAATGAATCAATTGATGATGATGTTGATGACGATTGACGATGATTTAATTTTCCTCTCAAGTTCAAGCCTGCGCCTGAAGAAACCCCCAAATAGCCGGTTATTTTTATTGTTACAGCACTGTATTAAAAAAAAAAAATTGTGCATTTTAATAACAGTGTGTAGAAATTTGGTGTGTGTCATTAAATCTCTGTCATCATTAACGACATATAACAATAGAAAATATATTTTAAAAAATATAGTTTACCAGTTGTGACTCATTTTATTTTGATCAATTAATTTTAACTCGATGAGCCATTGAAATTTAATTCATTTTTTTTACTTTTCGCTAATTTTGTTTACTCCAAAAAGTTGATTGAATTGTTTTTTGCATTAGGTGTGTGTATGTGTGTGTGTGTGTGTGTGTGTGTTAAATTCGATTACAATATGGCTGAAAGTTACTCATCGATGATCCATACCCAACTGACTTAAACGACCCCACCAACAAGCTCTATTAAGCCAATTGTGTCATTGGAATAATTTTATTTATTTATTGTTATTTAAAATAAGTAATGCTTTTATTGTATAAATAAAATATGCCATCAGTGAAATTAATTGTGCTGGTTTATTGTTAATTAATATTTGTTGAAAAGAAAAATTAATTTTAATAACAAAACATAAACATGTCAACTTGTTCGCAACTTACCAAGGAACTAAATGGTTTGTCATTATAATTTTTAATTAATCAATTAAATTTTAATTTATATATTAAATTTAATTGTTTATTTATTTATTTTAGAATCTGTCAAGGCACTTTTGGGTAAAAATGTTAAAATATTATTAAAAAACGTTGTTAAACTTGAAACGAAACCAGAAAAACTTGAAAATCGTGTTTTGGTAAGGGTTTAATTTTTTTTTTTTTATTTACAAAATATTACTATTGTATTTTTTTAATATTTATTATTAAATATAATAATTAAATTTTTTTTTTATATATATTTAAGGTATTTTCACCATGTCGATTATTTTTACTCACTGCCAAGGTTCCAACTCGGGTAAATATACCTATAGATATTAAACATTAAAATATTAAAATAAATAAATAAAAATTGTTATTGTTTATTTGTTTGTTAGATCGATTGTCATTTTCATTATTTGGAAATAACATCAGTAGAATCAAAACGTCCAAATCAGCTATGTTTAACAGCAAGCGAAAGAAGTTATAATTTTACAACAACTGGTACATCTGGTGTATCATTATTAGATACAAGTGAAATTGATGCAATGATTGAAGCATTACATACAGCAATAAGAAATATATTTCCAACAGTACCACTTAATTATGTTATACGTAAAATAGATGTTATACCACCAACAAGATTACAAAATATACGTAGTAGTGAATTAGCAAGAAGTACTGAGGCAACATGTACAACTGGACCATGTGGTGGTTTTTCAACTCAATATGCATGTATGTGTGATTTACATGGTGTACAATATCGTGAAGAGGTGTCATTGGATGTTGATACAATATATCAATCACAAAATACATATGAGCTTAATTTACGTGATTTTGATCATCTTGAACAAAAAGATTTGGTACCAATAATATCAGCACTTGAATATAATACATGGTTTAAAAAATTACGTTTATCAAATATGAAATTAAACAATGAATGTCTTGATCGTTTATTACACATTATAAAACGTTCATTATCATTGGAAGAATTATATTTTGATAATATTGGAATTAAAATAGATTTTGCTCATAAATTATCATTAGCAGCAATATCAAATCCAAATAGTGTATTAAATACAATTGATTTATCATATAATTTAATTGAAGATAAAGGTGCAACATCATTATGTGGTTTAATTGCAAAATTAACAACTGGCTGTAATATAAATGGTACAACAATAATTGGCTATATACCACAAGGCTTAAAAAAATTATCATTAACACATTGTGGTTTAACATCAAAGGGTATATCACAATTATCACATGCATTTAATTTAAATAGAACAATAACAACATCATTAAATTATTTAAATATCAGTGATAATAATATTAAAGATGATGTTAATAATTTATGTAATTATTTACGTCAACCAAATACATTAACATATTTAGATATTGGTGGTGTTGATGCAACATTAGAATTAATATTTAATGCATTACAAAGTGGTTGTATTACAAATTTAAAACATTTAAATGTATCACGTAATATATTTATAACTAAAAAAACCAAAGAAATACCTCCTAGCTTTAAACAATTTTTTACATCAACATATACACTTAAATATTTAAATATATCATATTGTAAATTACCATTAGAGGGATTAAAAAATTTATTACTTGGTTTAGCATGTAATGAAAATACAAATGAACTTGAACTTGATATGAGTGGTAATAATTTAGGTTCAATGGGTGCACATATATTGGAATCATGTATACATGGTGTACGTTGTTTATCATCACTTGATATTAGTGATAGTAATATGGATGTTGATATTGGACAAGTTATAACAGCTATTGGAAAAAATAAATCAATTAAACATTTATATATGAGTAAAAATTTACTTGGTATGAAAAGTAAAAATATAACAATAATTATGGATTCATTGGTACAAATGTTACAAGAGGATGATTGTGTATTAGAATCATTATATATACAAGATTCACGTTTAAAAAGTGATATATTTAATTTAATTGATTCATTAGGTAATAATAAATGTTTAAAATGCATTGATTTAAGTGGTAATTTAATTGGTGATAGTGGTGCACGTATATTAGCTAAAACATTACAAATAAATACAAATATTAAAAAAATTATATATGATAAAAATAATATAACAATACAAGGTTATTCTGATATTATTTATGCACTTGAAAATAATTATAATATAAAATATATGCCATTTCCAATATATGATATACAACAATGTATGAAAATATCATCTGAACGTACTGAACAATTATTTAAAAAATTACAAGATATATTACAAAGAAATATTAGTGAAATTAAATATAATAATAATTTTAATAATAATATATTTAAATTAAAAAATGGATTATTATTAAATACAACACAACATAATGTTGATAGACTTGTTATACAAACACAAGATACAATTAAAACACTTGCTGCTGAAACTTGTGATTTAAATAATGATATTAATTATGCAACAAGTTTAATACAAGATGCTGATAATTCAAAACAATTATCAACAAAATTACATGATTTAATAATACAACGTAATATGGAAAATAATTTAATTATTAATAATAAATTAAATGACATAACATTTGATATACATAAATTATTATGTAATTGTATTGATGATACATTTGAATTATTATTAAAAACAACAAATGATTATTGTTCAAATATTTTGAGTCAAGTTGTTATGAAAGGTGGTGATAAAAGTGAATTAATAACAGTTGAAGATGACATACGTAATATATTTAAATCTAAAAATAATATAACAATTGATTATATTAATTCATGTATTAATGATAAAAGTGGTAATGATATTATTCAAAAAATTAATGAAATTAATTTAACAATTGCTGGTAATATTGCTGATCGTATTAATGATGAAATTATTGATTTATTAACAAGATCATATAAAACATTAATTGGTGATTATTGTGATCGTACTAGATCAAGTACACCAGATGTATTAAGACCAAGTGCCAGTTCAATAAGTAGTGGTAGTGTTATTGGTATTGGTACTGGTGTACATTCATGTCATTCAACAACTGGTAGTATTATATTAACAAATGATGAACATATTTATGCTGTTGTCTCAACTGCTGATTCAATAACTGATAATTCAGGAACAATTGGTGGTGATGGTGATTCAACAACACTTGAAGATGGTTATCCATCACCATGTAATTTAATGATGGGATCACCAATTATTAATTCATCAAATGAAAAATCATCACCAACAGTGAGTTTTACATTTATTTATTTATTTATTTATT